>CAUJRU010002446.1:0-76789 GCA_963277665.1 Viscum album | reverse complement strand
TAATCCGAAACCCCAAAACCGAACAAAAAAATCCTAAATCCTGGACCCAAAACACTATATCAAAAACCCTAATACCTGAACTCTAAAACCTAAAAGCTGACCCTTGAACCAAAAAACTATTCCCTATAACCTACTCTCAAAATACTAAACCCAAACCTTAAAACCCAAACCCTAACCCTGAAATCATAAGCTTAAACTAGTATACAGTACTAAAAAAATCCTAAAACCTAGATCCAAAACCCTATATAGAAAACCCTAATATCTAAACCCTAAAACCTAAAAGCTAAAACCTGAACCCAAAAACATATTTCCCATACCATAATCGCAAAATTCTAAACCCTAAATCTTAATACACAAACCCCACCTATGAAATCATAAACTGAAACCCCTAAACCGAACAAAAAAACCCTAAATCCTGGACCTAAAATGCTATATCTGAAAACCTAATACCTAAACTCGAAAACCTAAAGGCCTACCCCGGAACCTAAAAAACTATTCCCGATCCCCTAATCTCAAAATAATAAACTCTAAACCTCAATACCTAAACCCTAACCCGAAATCATAAACCTAAACCCGAAACCATACCAAAAAAATATGAAAACCTAGACCCAAAACCCTATATCTGAAATGCTATTCTCTAAACCCTAAAACCTAAAAGCTGAATCACGAAACCAAAATAATATTACCCATAACCTAATAGAAAAATTATAAACCCGAAACCTTAAATTATAAACACTACCCATGAAATAATAAAGTGAAACCCCAAAACCAAACAAAAAAAATCCTAAATCCTGAACCCAAAACACTATATCTGAATCCCTAATACCAGAACTTTAAAACCTAAAAGATGACTCATAAACCTAAAAACCTATTCCCTATACCCTAATATCAGAATAATTAAACCTAAACATTAAAACCTAAACCCTGACACTAAAATCATAAACCTAAACCTGAAAACCATTCCAAAACAGTCCTAAAACCTAATCCAAAAACCCTATATCTGTAACCCCAATCACTAAACCCTAAAAACTAAAAGCTGAAACCCGAACCCAAAATCATCTTCCCCATACCCTAATCTAATAATTATAAACCATAAAACTTAACACATAATCCCAACCCCTAAATTCCAAAACACAAACCCCAAAACTGAACAAAAACATCCTAAATCCTTGACCCATAACACTATATCTCAAACCCTAATGCATAAACTCTAAAACCTAAAATATTACCCCTGAACCAAAAAAACTATTATTGATACCGTAATATCAAAATAATAAACTCTTAACATTAATACCTAAACGCTAACCCATAAATCATAAACCTAAACCCGAAAACCAAACCAAAAAGATCCGAAAACAGAGACCCAAAACCCTATATCTGAAACCCTATTCTCTAAACCCTAAAACCTAAAATCTGAATGAATAACCCAAAATAAATTTCCACATACCCTAATCTCAAAATTATAAACCATAAACCTTAAATTATAAACCCTACCCAAGAAATCCTAATTCGAAACCCCAAAATCGAACAAAAAAATCCTAAATCCTAGACCCAAAACACTATATCTAAAACCCTAATACCTGAACTCTAAAACTTAAAAGATGACCATTGAACCTAAAAACCTATTCACTATACCCTAATCTCAAAATAATAAACCCCAAACCTTAAAACCTAAACACTAACCTTGAAATCAGAAGCTTAAACCTGAACACAATTCCAAAAAAATCCTAAAACCTAGACCAAAAACCCTATATAGGAAACCCTAATCTCTAAACCCTAAAACTTAAAAGCTGAAACCTGAACCCAAAAACATATTTACCATACCCTAATCTCAAAATTCTAAACCCTAAATCTTAAAACACAAACCCTACCTCTGAAATCATAAACTGAAAGCCCAAAACCGAACAAACAAAATCCTAAATCCTAGACCCAAAACGCTATATCTGAAACCCTAATACCTAAACTTGAAAACCTAAAGGCTTACCCCTGAACCTAAAAAACTATTCCCGATACCCTAATCTCAAAATAATAAACTCTAAACCTTAATACCTAAACCCTAACCCGGAAATCATAAACCTAAACCCGAAACCATACCCAAAAATTATGAAAACCTAGACCCAAAACCCTATATCTGAAATGCAATTCTCTAAACCATAAAACCTAAAAGCTGAACCTTGAACCCAAAATAATATTCCTCATAACCTAATCTCAAAATTATAAACCCTAGACCTTAAATTTTAAACCAAACCAATGAAATAATAAACCGAAACCCCAAAAAAAAATCCTAAATCCTCAACACAAAACACTATATCTGAATCCCTAATACCAGAACTTTAAAACATAAAAGCTGACTCCTAAACCTAAAAACCTATTCCCTATACCCTACTATCAAAATAATAAAACCTAAACATTAAAACCTAAACCCTAACACTGAAATCATAAACCTAGACCTGAAAACCATACCAAAACAATCCTAAAACCTAGACCCAAAACCCTATATCTGTAACCCCAATCACTAAACCCTAAAACCTAAAAGCTGAAACCCAAACCCAAAATCATCTTCCCTATACCTTAATCTAATAATTATAAACCCTAAACCTTAAAACATAATCCCTACCCATAAAATCAAAAACAAAAACCCCAAAACTGAACAAAAACATCCTAAATCCTTGACCCCTAACACTATATCTGAAACCCAAACACCTAAACTCTAAAACCTAAAAGCTTACCCCTGAACCAAAAAAACTATTCTTAATACCATAATATGAAAATAATAAACTCTAAACCTTAATAACTAAACCCTAACCTAGAAATCATAAACCTAAACCCGAAAACCATACCAAAAAGATCAGAAAACCGAGACCCAAAACCCTATATCTGAAACACTATTCTCTAAAACCTAAAACCTAAAAGCTCGACCCATAACACAAAATAATATTCCCCTTAACCTAATATCAAAAATATAAACCATAAACCTGAAATTATAAACCCTACCCCATAAATCATAATCCGAAACCCCAAAACCGAACAAAAAAATCCTAAATCCTGGACCCAAAACACTATATCAAAAACCCTAATACCTGAACTCTAAAACCTAAAAGCTGACCCTTGAACCAAAAAACTATTCCCTATAACCTACTCTCAAAATAGTAAACCCAAACCTTAAAACCTAAACCCTAACCCTGAAATCATAAGCTTAAACTAGTATACAGTACTAAAAAAATCCTAAAACCTAGACCCAAAACCCTATATAGAAAACCCTAATATCTAAACCCTAAAACCTAAAAGCTAAAACCTGAACCCAAAAACATATTTCCCATACCATAATCGCAAAATTATAAACCATAAATCTTAATACACAAACCCTACCTATGAAATCATAAACTGAAACCCCTAAACCGAACAAAAAAAACCCTAAATCCTGGACCTAAAACGCTATATCTGAAAACCTAATACCTAAACTCAAAAACCTAAAGGCCTACCCCGGAACCTAAAAAACTATTCCCGATCCCCTAATCTCAAAATAATAAACTCTAAACCTCAATACCTAAACCCTAACCCGAAATCATAAACCTAAACCCGAAACCATACCAAAAAAATATGAAAACCTAGACCCAAAACCCTATATCTGAAATGCTATTCTCTAAACCCTAAAACCTAAAAGCTGAATCACGAAACCAAAATAATATTACCCATAACCTAATAGAAAAATTATAAACCCGAAACCTTAAATTATAAACACTACCCATGAAATAATAAACTGAAACCCCAAAACCAAACAAAAAAAATCCTAAATCCTGAACCCAAAACACTATATCTGAATCCCTAATACCAGAACTTTAAAACCTAAAAGATGACTCATAAACCTAAAAACCTATTCCCTATACCCTAATATCAGAATAATTAAACCTAAACATTAAAACCTAAACCCTGACACTAAAATCATAAACCTAAACCTGAAAACCATTCCAAAACAGTCCTAAAACCTAATCCAAAAACCCTATATCTGTAACCCCAATCACTAAACCCTAAAAACTAAAAGCTGAAACCCGAACCCAAAATCATCTTCCCCATACCCTAATCTAATAATTATAAACCATAAAACTTAACACATAATCCCAACCCCTAAATTCCAAAACACAAACCCCAAAACTGAACAAAAACATCCTAAATCCTTGACCCATAACACTATATCTCAAACCCTAATGCATAAACTCTAAAACCTAAAATATTACCCCTGAACCAAAAAAACTATTATTGATACCGTAATATCAAAATAATAAACTCTTAACATTAATACCTAAACGCTAACCCATAAATCATAAACCTAAACCCGAAAACCAAACCAAAAAGATCCGAAAACAGAGACCCAAAACCCTATATCTGAAACCCTATTCTCTAAACCCTAAAACCTAAAATCTGAATGAATAACCCAAAATAAATTTCCACATACCCTAATCTCAAAATTATAAACCATAAACCTTAAATTATAAACCCTACCCAAGAAATCCTAATTCGAAACCCCAAAATCGAACAAAAAAATCCTAAATCCTAGACCCAAAACACTATATCTAAAACCCTAATACCTGAACTCTAAAACTTAAAAGATGACCATTGAACCTAAAAACCTATTCACTATACCCTAATCTCAAAATAATAAACCCCAAACCTTAAAACCTAAACACTAACCTTGAAATCAGAAGCTTAAACCTGAACACAATTCCAAAAAAATCCTAAAACCTAGACCAAAAACCCTATATAGGAAACCCTAATCTCTAAACCCTAAAACTTAAAAGCTGAAACCTGAACCCAAAAACATATTTACCATACCCTAATCTCAAAATTCTAAACCCTAAATCTTAAAACACAAACCCTACCTCTGAAATCATAAACTGAAAGCCCAAAACCGAACAAACAAAATCCTAAATCCTAGACCCAAAACGCTATATCTGAAACCCTAATACCTAAACTTGAAAACCTAAAGGCTTACCCCTGAACCTAAAAAACTATTCCCGATACCCTAATCTCAAAATAATAAACTCTAAACCTTAATACCTAAACCCTAACCCGGAAATCATAAACCTAAACCCGAAACCATACCCAAAAATTATGAAAACCTAGACCCAAAACCCTATATCTGAAATGCAATTCTCTAAACCATAAAACCTAAAAGCTGAACCTTGAACCCAAAATAATATTCCTCATAACCTAATCTCAAAATTATAAACCCTAGACCTTAAATTTTAAACCAAACCAATGAAATAATAAACCGAAACCCCAAAAAAAAATCCTAAATCCTCAACACAAAACACTATATCTGAATCCCTAATACCAGAACTTTAAAACATAAAAGCTGACTCCTAAACCTAAAAACCTATTCCCTATACCCTACTATCAAAATAATAAAACCTAAACATTAAAACCTAAACCCTAACACTGAAATCATAAACCTAGACCTGAAAACCATACCAAAACAATCCTAAAACCTAGACCCAAAACCCTATATCTGTAACCCCAATCACTAAACCCTAAAACCTAAAAGCTGAAACCCAAACCCAAAATCATCTTCCCTATACCTTAATCTAATAATTATAAACCCTAAACCTTAAAACATAATCCCTACCCATAAAATCAAAAACAAAAACCCCAAAACTGAACAAAAACATCCTAAATCCTTGACCCCTAACACTATATCTGAAACCCAAACACCTAAACTCTAAAACCTAAAAGCTTACCCCTGAACCAAAAAAACTATTCTTAATACCATAATATGAAAATAATAAACTCTAAACCTTAATAACTAAACCCTAACCTAGAAATCATAAACCTAAACCCGAAAACCATACCAAAAAGATCAGAAAACCGAGACCCAAAACCCTATATCTGAAACACTATTCTCTAAAACCTAAAACCTAAAAGCTCGACCCATAACACAAAATAATATTCCCCTTAACCTAATATCAAAAATATAAACCATAAACCTGAAATTATAAACCCTACCCCATAAATCATAATCCGAAACCCCAAAACCGAACAAAAAAATCCTAAATCCTGGACCCAAAACACTATATCAAAAACCCTAATACCTGAACTCTAAAACCTAAAAGCTGACCCTTGAACCAAAAAACTATTCCCTATAACCTACTCTCAAAATACTAAACCCAAACCTTAAAACCCAAACCCTAACCCTGAAATCATAAGCTTAAACTAGTATACAGTACTAAAAAAATCCTAAAACCTAGATCCAAAACCCTATATAGAAAACCCTAATATCTAAACCCTAAAACCTAAAAGCTAAAACCTGAACCCAAAAACATATTTCCCATACCATAATCGCAAAATTCTAAACCCTAAATCTTAATACACAAACCCCACCTATGAAATCATAAACTGAAACCCCTAAACCGAACAAAAAAACCCTAAATCCTGGACCTAAAATGCTATATCTGAAAACCTAATACCTAAACTCGAAAACCTAAAGGCCTACCCCGGAACCTAAAAAACTATTCCCGATCCCCTAATCTCAAAATAATAAACTCTAAACCTCAATACCTAAACCCTAACCCGAAATCATAAACCTAAACCCGAAACCATACCAAAAAAATATGAAAACCTAGACCCAAAACCCTATATCTGAAATGCTATTCTCTAAACCCTAAAACCTAAAAGCTGAATCACGAAACCAAAATAATATTACCCATAACCTAATAGAAAAATTATAAACCCGAAACCTTAAATTATAAACACTACCCATGAAATAATAAAGTGAAACCCCAAAACCAAACAAAAAAAATCCTAAATCCTGAACCCAAAACACTATATCTGAATCCCTAATACCAGAACTTTAAAACCTAAAAGATGACTCATAAACCTAAAAACCTATTCCCTATACCCTAATATCAGAATAATTAAACCTAAACATTAAAACCTAAACCCTGACACTAAAATCATAAACCTAAACCTGAAAACCATTCCAAAACAGTCCTAAAACCTAATCCAAAAACCCTATATCTGTAACCCCAATCACTAAACCCTAAAAACTAAAAGCTGAAACCCGAACCCAAAATCATCTTCCCCATACCCTAATCTAATAATTATAAACCATAAAACTTAACACATAATCCCAACCCCTAAATTCCAAAACACAAACCCCAAAACTGAACAAAAACATCCTAAATCCTTGACCCATAACACTATATCTCAAACCCTAATGCATAAACTCTAAAACCTAAAATATTACCCCTGAACCAAAAAAACTATTATTGATACCGTAATATCAAAATAATAAACTCTTAACATTAATACCTAAACGCTAACCCATAAATCATAAACCTAAACCCGAAAACCAAACCAAAAAGATCCGAAAACAGAGACCCAAAACCCTATATCTGAAACCCTATTCTCTAAACCCTAAAACCTAAAATCTGAATGAATAACCCAAAATAAATTTCCACATACCCTAATCTCAAAATTATAAACCATAAACCTTAAATTATAAACCCTACCCAAGAAATCCTAATTCGAAACCCCAAAATCGAACAAAAAAATCCTAAATCCTAGACCCAAAACACTATATCTAAAACCCTAATACCTGAACTCTAAAACTTAAAAGATGACCATTGAACCTAAAAACCTATTCACTATACCCTAATCTCAAAATAATAAACCCCAAACCTTAAAACCTAAACACTAACCTTGAAATCAGAAGCTTAAACCTGAACACAATTCCAAAAAAATCCTAAAACCTAGACCAAAAACCCTATATAGGAAACCCTAATCTCTAAACCCTAAAACTTAAAAGCTGAAACCTGAACCCAAAAACATATTTACCATACCCTAATCTCAAAATTCTAAACCCTAAATCTTAAAACACAAACCCTACCTCTGAAATCATAAACTGAAAGCCCAAAACCGAACAAACAAAATCCTAAATCCTAGACCCAAAACGCTATATCTGAAACCCTAATACCTAAACTTGAAAACCTAAAGGCTTACCCCTGAACCTAAAAAACTATTCCCGATACCCTAATCTCAAAATAATAAACTCTAAACCTTAATACCTAAACCCTAACCCGGAAATCATAAACCTAAACCCGAAACCATACCCAAAAATTATGAAAACCTAGACCCAAAACCCTATATCTGAAATGCAATTCTCTAAACCATAAAACCTAAAAGCTGAACCTTGAACCCAAAATAATATTCCTCATAACCTAATCTCAAAATTATAAACCCTAGACCTTAAATTTTAAACCAAACCAATGAAATAATAAACCGAAACCCCAAAAAAAAATCCTAAATCCTCAACACAAAACACTATATCTGAATCCCTAATACCAGAACTTTAAAACATAAAAGCTGACTCCTAAACCTAAAAACCTATTCCCTATACCCTACTATCAAAATAATAAAACCTAAACATTAAAACCTAAACCCTAACACTGAAATCATAAACCTAGACCTGAAAACCATACCAAAACAATCCTAAAACCTAGACCCAAAACCCTATATCTGTAACCCCAATCACTAAACCCTAAAACCTAAAAGCTGAAACCCAAACCCAAAATCATCTTCCCTATACCTTAATCTAATAATTATAAACCCTAAACCTTAAAACATAATCCCTACCCATAAAATCAAAAACAAAAACCCCAAAACTGAACAAAAACATCCTAAATCCTTGACCCCTAACACTATATCTGAAACCCAAACACCTAAACTCTAAAACCTAAAAGCTTACCCCTGAACCAAAAAAACTATTCTTAATACCATAATATGAAAATAATAAACTCTAAACCTTAATAACTAAACCCTAACCTAGAAATCATAAACCTAAACCCGAAAACCATACCAAAAAGATCAGAAAACCGAGACCCAAAACCCTATATCTGAAACACTATTCTCTAAAACCTAAAACCTAAAAGCTCGACCCATAACACAAAATAATATTCCCCTTAACCTAATATCAAAAATATAAACCATAAACCTGAAATTATAAACCCTACCCCATAAATCATAATCCGAAACCCCAAAACCGAACAAAAAAATCCTAAATCCTGGACCCAAAACACTATATCAAAAACCCTAATACCTGAACTCTAAAACCTAAAAGCTGACCCTTGAACCAAAAAACTATTCCCTATAACCTACTCTCAAAATACTAAACCCAAACCTTAAAACCCAAACCCTAACCCTGAAATCATAAGCTTAAACTAGTATACAGTACTAAAAAAATCCTAAAACCTAGATCCAAAACCCTATATAGAAAACCCTAATATCTAAACCCTAAAACCTAAAAGCTAAAACCTGAACCCAAAAACATATTTCCCATACCATAATCGCAAAATTCTAAACCCTAAATCTTAATACACAAACCCCACCTATGAAATCATAAACTGAAACCCCTAAACCGAACAAAAAAACCCTAAATCCTGGACCTAAAATGCTATATCTGAAAACCTAATACCTAAACTCGAAAACCTAAAGGCCTACCCCGGAACCTAAAAAACTATTCCCGATCCCCTAATCTCAAAATAATAAACTCTAAACCTCAATACCTAAACCCTAACCCGAAATCATAAACCTAAACCCGAAACCATACCAAAAAAATATGAAAACCTAGACCCAAAACCCTATATCTGAAATGCTATTCTCTAAACCCTAAAACCTAAAAGCTGAATCACGAAACCAAAATAATATTACCCATAACCTAATAGAAAAATTATAAACCCGAAACCTTAAATTATAAACACTACCCATGAAATAATAAAGTGAAACCCCAAAACCAAACAAAAAAAATCCTAAATCCTGAACCCAAAACACTATATCTGAATCCCTAATACCAGAACTTTAAAACCTAAAAGATGACTCATAAACCTAAAAACCTATTCCCTATACCCTAATATCAGAATAATTAAACCTAAACATTAAAACCTAAACCCTGACACTAAAATCATAAACCTAAACCTGAAAACCATTCCAAAACAGTCCTAAAACCTAATCCAAAAACCCTATATCTGTAACCCCAATCACTAAACCCTAAAAACTAAAAGCTGAAACCCGAACCCAAAATCATCTTCCCCATACCCTAATCTAATAATTATAAACCATAAAACTTAACACATAATCCCAACCCCTAAATTCCAAAACACAAACCCCAAAACTGAACAAAAACATCCTAAATCCTTGACCCATAACACTATATCTCAAACCCTAATGCATAAACTCTAAAACCTAAAATATTACCCCTGAACCAAAAAAACTATTATTGATACCGTAATATCAAAATAATAAACTCTTAACATTAATACCTAAACGCTAACCCATAAATCATAAACCTAAACCCGAAAACCAAACCAAAAAGATCCGAAAACAGAGACCCAAAACCCTATATCTGAAACCCTATTCTCTAAACCCTAAAACCTAAAATCTGAATGAATAACCCAAAATAAATTTCCACATACCCTAATCTCAAAATTATAAACCATAAACCTTAAATTATAAACCCTACCCAAGAAATCCTAATTCGAAACCCCAAAATCGAACAAAAAAATCCTAAATCCTAGACCCAAAACACTATATCTAAAACCCTAATACCTGAACTCTAAAACTTAAAAGATGACCATTGAACCTAAAAACCTATTCACTATACCCTAATCTCAAAATAATAAACCCCAAACCTTAAAACCTAAACACTAACCTTGAAATCAGAAGCTTAAACCTGAAGACAATTCCAAAAAAATCCTAAAACCTAGACCCAAAACCCTATATAGGAAACCCTAATCTCTAAACCCTAAAACTTAAAAGCTGAAACCTGAACCCAAAAACATATTTACCATACCCTAATCTCAAAATTCTAAACCCTAAATCTTAAAACACAAACCCTACCTCTGAAATCATAAACTGAAAGCCCAAAACCGAACAAACAAAATCCTAAATCCTAGACCCAAAACGCTATATCTGAAACCCTAATACCTAAACTTGAAAACCTAAAGGCTTACCCCTGAACCTAAAAAACTATTCCCGATACCCTAATCTCAAAATAATAAACTCTAAACCTTAATACCTAAACCCTAACCCGGAAATCATAAACCTAAACCCGAAACCATACCCAAAAAATCTGAAAACCTAGACCCAAAACCCTATATCTGAAATGCAATTCTCTAAACCATAAAACCTAAAAGCTGAACCTTGAACCCAAAATAATATTCCTCATAACCTAATCTCAAAATTATAAACCCTAGACCTTAAATTTTAAACCAAACCAATGAAATAATAAACCGAAACCCCAAAAAAAAATCCTAAATCCTCAACACAAAACACTATATCTGAATCCCTAATACCAGAACTTTAAAACATAAAAGCTGACTCCTAAACCTAAAAACCTATTCCCTATACCCTACTATCAAAATAATAAAACCTAAACATTAAAACCTAAACCCTAACACTGAAATCATAAACCTAGACCTGAAAACCATACCAAAACAATCCTAAAACCTAGACCCAAAACCCTATATCTGTAACCCCAATCACTAAACCCTAAAACCTAAAAGCTGAAACCCAAACCCAAAATCATCTTCCCTATACCTTAATCTAATAATTATAAACCCTAAACCTTAAAACATAATCCCTACCCATAAAATCAAAAACAAAAACCCCAAAACTGAACAAAAACATCCTAAATCCTTGACCCCTAACACTATATCTGAAACCCAAACACCTAAACTCTAAAACCTAAAAGCTTACCCCTGAACCAAAAAAACTATTCTTAATACCATAATATGAAAATAATAAACTCTAAACCTTAATAACTAAACCCTAACCTAGAAATCATAAACCTAAACCCGAAAACCATACCAAAAAGATCAGAAAACCGAGACCCAAAACCCTATATCTGAAACACTATTCTCTAAAACCTAAAACCTAAAAGCTCGACCCATAACACAAAATAATATTCCCCTTAACCTAATATCAAAAATATAAACCATAAACCTGAAATTATAAACCCTACCCCATAAATCATAATCCGAAACCCCAAAACCGAACAAAAAAATCCTAAATCCTGGACCCAAAACACTATATCAAAAACCCTAATACCTGAACTCTAAAACCTAAAAGCTGACCCTTGAACCAAAAAACTATTCCCTATAACCTACTCTCAAAATACTAAACCCAAACCTTAAAACCCAAACCCTAACCCTGAAATCATAAGCTTAAACTAGTATACAGTACTAAAAAAATCCTAAAACCTAGATCCAAAACCCTATATAGAAAACCCTAATATCTAAACCCTAAAACCTAAAAGCTAAAACCTGAACCCAAAAACATATTTCCCATACCATAATCGCAAAATTCTAAACCCTAAATCTTAATACACAAACCCCACCTATGAAATCATAAACTGAAACCCCTAAACCGAACAAAAAAACCCTAAATCCTGGACCTAAAATGCTATATCTGAAAACCTAATACCTAAACTCGAAAACCTAAAGGCCTACCCCGGAACCTAAAAAACTATTCCCGATCCCCTAATCTCAAAATAATAAACTCTAAACCTCAATACCTAAACCCTAACCCGAAATCATAAACCTAAACCCGAAACCATACCAAAAAAATATGAAAACCTAGACCCAAAACCCTATATCTGAAATGCTATTCTCTAAACCCTAAAACCTAAAAGCTGAATCACGAAACCAAAATAATATTACCCATAACCTAATAGAAAAATTATAAACCCGAAACCTTAAATTATAAACACTACCCATGAAATAATAAAGTGAAACCCCAAAACCAAACAAAAAAAATCCTAAATCCTGAACCCAAAACACTATATCTGAATCCCTAATACCAGAACTTTAAAACCTAAAAGATGACTCATAAACCTAAAAACCTATTCCCTATACCCTAATATCAGAATAATTAAACCTAAACATTAAAACCTAAACCCTGACACTAAAATCATAAACCTAAACCTGAAAACCATTCCAAAACAGTCCTAAAACCTAATCCAAAAACCCTATATCTGTAACCCCAATCACTAAACCCTAAAAACTAAAAGCTGAAACCCGAACCCAAAATCATCTTCCCCATACCCTAATCTAATAATTATAAACCATAAAACTTAACACATAATCCCAACCCCTAAATTCCAAAACACAAACCCCAAAACTGAACAAAAACATCCTAAATCCTTGACCCATAACACTATATCTCAAACCCTAATGCATAAACTCTAAAACCTAAAATATTACCCCTGAACCAAAAAAACTATTATTGATACCGTAATATCAAAATAATAAACTCTTAACATTAATACCTAAACGCTAACCCATAAATCATAAACCTAAACCCGAAAACCAAACCAAAAAGATCCGAAAACAGAGACCCAAAACCCTATATCTGAAACCCTATTCTCTAAACCCTAAAACCTAAAATCTGAATGAATAACCCAAAATAAATTTCCACATACCCTAATCTCAAAATTATAAACCATAAACCTTAAATTATAAACCCTACCCAAGAAATCCTAATTCGAAACCCCAAAATCGAACAAAAAAATCCTAAATCCTAGACCCAAAACACTATATCTAAAACCCTAATACCTGAACTCTAAAACTTAAAAGATGACCATTGAACCTAAAAACCTATTCACTATACCCTAATCTCAAAATAATAAACCCCAAACCTTAAAACCTAAACACTAACCTTGAAATCAGAAGCTTAAACCTGAACACAATTCCAAAAAAATCCTAAAACCTAGACCAAAAACCCTATATAGGAAACCCTAATCTCTAAACCCTAAAACTTAAAAGCTGAAACCTGAACCCAAAAACATATTTACCATACCCTAATCTCAAAATTCTAAACCCTAAATCTTAAAACACAAACCCTACCTCTGAAATCATAAACTGAAAGCCCAAAACCGAACAAACAAAATCCTAAATCCTAGACCCAAAACGCTATATCTGAAACCCTAATACCTAAACTTGAAAACCTAAAGGCTTACCCCTGAACCTAAAAAACTATTCCCGATACCCTAATCTCAAAATAATAAACTCTAAACCTTAATACCTAAACCCTAACCCGGAAATCATAAACCTAAACCCGAAACCATACCCAAAAATTATGAAAACCTAGACCCAAAACCCTATATCTGAAATGCAATTCTCTAAACCATAAAACCTAAAAGCTGAACCTTGAACCCAAAATAATATTCCTCATAACCTAATCTCAAAATTATAAACCCTAGACCTTAAATTTTAAACCAAACCAATGAAATAATAAACCGAAACCCCAAAAAAAAATCCTAAATCCTCAACACAAAACACTATATCTGAATCCCTAATACCAGAACTTTAAAACATAAAAGCTGACTCCTAAACCTAAAAACCTATTCCCTATACCCTACTATCAAAATAATAAAACCTAAACATTAAAACCTAAACCCTAACACTGAAATCATAAACCTAGACCTGAAAACCATACCAAAACAATCCTAAAACCTAGACCCAAAACCCTATATCTGTAACCCCAATCACTAAACCCTAAAACCTAAAAGCTGAAACCCAAACCCAAAATCATCTTCCCTATACCTTAATCTAATAATTATAAACCCTAAACCTTAAAACATAATCCCTACCCATAAAATCAAAAACAAAAACCCCAAAACTGAACAAAAACATCCTAAATCCTTGACCCCTAACACTATATCTGAAACCCAAACACCTAAACTCTAAAACCTAAAAGCTTACCCCTGAACCAAAAAAACTATTCTTAATACCATAATATGAAAATAATAAACTCTAAACCTTAATAACTAAACCCTAACCTAGAAATCATAAACCTAAACCCGAAAACCATACCAAAAAGATCAGAAAACCGAGACCCAAAACCCTATATCTGAAACACTATTCTCTAAAACCTAAAACCTAAAAGCTCGACCCATAACACAAAATAATATTCCCCTTAACCTAATATCAAAAATATAAACCATAAACCTGAAATTATAAACCCTACCCCATAAATCATAATCCGAAACCCCAAAACCGAACAAAAAAATCCTAAATCCTGGACCCAAAACACTATATCAAAAACCCTAATACCTGAACTCTAAAACCTAAAAGCTGACCCTTGAACCAAAAAACTATTCCCTATAACCTACTCTCAAAATACTAAACCCAAACCTTAAAACCCAAACCCTAACCCTGAAATCATAAGCTTAAACTAGTATACAGTACTAAAAAAATCCTAAAACCTAGATCCAAAACCCTATATAGAAAACCCTAATATCTAAACCCTAAAACCTAAAAGCTAAAACCTGAACCCAAAAACATATTTCCCATACCATAATCGCAAAATTCTAAACCCTAAATCTTAATACACAAACCCCACCTATGAAATCATAAACTGAAACCCCTAAACCGAACAAAAAAACCCTAAATCCTGGACCTAAAATGCTATATCTGAAAACCTAATACCTAAACTCGAAAACCTAAAGGCCTACCCCGGAACCTAAAAAACTATTCCCGATCCCCTAATCTCAAAATAATAAACTCTAAACCTCAATACCTAAACCCTAACCCGAAATCATAAACCTAAACCCGAAACCATACCAAAAAAATATGAAAACCTAGACCCAAAACCCTATATCTGAAATGCTATTCTCTAAACCCTAAAACCTAAAAGCTGAATCACGAAACCAAAATAATATTACCCATAACCTAATAGAAAAATTATAAACCCGAAACCTTAAATTATAAACACTACCCATGAAATAATAAAGTGAAACCCCAAAACCAAACAAAAAAAATCCTAAATCCTGAACCCAAAACACTATATCTGAATCCCTAATACCAGAACTTTAAAACCTAAAAGATGACTCATAAACCTAAAAACCTATTCCCTATACCCTAATATCAGAATAATTAAACCTAAACATTAAAACCTAAACCCTGACACTAAAATCATAAACCTAAACCTGAAAACCATTCCAAAACAGTCCTAAAACCTAATCCAAAAACCCTATATCTGTAACCCCAATCACTAAACCCTAAAAACTAAAAGCTGAAACCCGAACCCAAAATCATCTTCCCCATACCCTAATCTAATAATTATAAACCATAAAACTTAACACATAATCCCAACCCCTAAATTCCAAAACACAAACCCCAAAACTGAACAAAAACATCCTAAATCCTTGACCCATAACACTATATCTCAAACCCTAATGCATAAACTCTAAAACCTAAAATATTACCCCTGAACCAAAAAAACTATTATTGATACCGTAATATCAAAATAATAAACTCTTAACATTAATACCTAAACGCTAACCCATAAATCATAAACCTAAACCCGAAAACCAAACCAAAAAGATCCGAAAACAGAGACCCAAAACCCTATATCTGAAACCCTATTCTCTAAACCCTAAAACCTAAAATCTGAATGAATAACCCAAAATAAATTTCCACATACCCTAATCTCAAAATTATAAACCATAAACCTTAAATTATAAACCCTACCCAAGAAATCCTAATTCGAAACCCCAAAATCGAACAAAAAAATCCTAAATCCTAGACCCAAAACACTATATCTAAAACCCTAATACCTGAACTCTAAAACTTAAAAGATGACCATTGAACCTAAAAACCTATTCACTATACCCTAATCTCAAAATAATAAACCCCAAACCTTAAAACCTAAACACTAACCTTGAAATCAGAAGCTTAAACCTGAACACAATTCCAAAAAAATCCTAAAACCTAGACCAAAAACCCTATATAGGAAACCCTAATCTCTAAACCCTAAAACTTAAAAGCTGAAACCTGAACCCAAAAACATATTTACCATACCCTAATCTCAAAATTCTAAACCCTAAATCTTAAAACACAAACCCTACCTCTGAAATCATAAACTGAAAGCCCAAAACCGAACAAACAAAATCCTAAATCCTAGACCCAAAACGCTATATCTGAAACCCTAATACCTAAACTTGAAAACCTAAAGGCTTACCCCTGAACCTAAAAAACTATTCCCGATACCCTAATCTCAAAATAATAAACTCTAAACCTTAATACCTAAACCCTAACCCGGAAATCATAAACCTAAACCCGAAACCATACCCCAAAAATCTGAAAACCTAGACCCCTAACACTATATCTGAAACCCAAACACCTAAACTCTAAAACCTAAAAGCTTACCCCTGAACCAAAAAAACTATTCTTAATACCATAATATGAAAATAATAAACTCTAAACCTTAATAACTAAACCCTAACCTAGAAATCATAAACCTAAACCCGAAAACCATACCAAAAAGATCAGAAAACCGAGACCCAAAACCCTATATCTGAAACACTATTCTCTAAAACCTAAAACCTAAAAGCTCGACCCATAACACAAAATAATATTCCCCTTAACCTAATATCAAAAATATAAACCATAAACCTGAAATTATAAACCCTACCCCATAAATCATAATCCGAAACCCCAAAACCGAACAAAAAAATCCTAAATCCTGGACCCAAAACACTATATCAAAAACCCTAATACCTGAACTCTAAAACCTAAAAGCTGACCCTTGAACCAAAAAACTATTCCCTATAACCTACTCTCAAAATACTAAACCCAAACCTTAAAACCCAAACCCTAACCCTGAAATCATAAGCTTAAACTAGTATACAGTACTAAAAAAATCCTAAAACCTAGATCCAAAACCCTATATAGAAAACCCTAATATCTAAACCCTAAAACCTAAAAGCTAAAACCTGAACCCAAAAACATATTTCCCATACCATAATCGCAAAATTCTAAACCCTAAATCTTAATACACAAACCCCACCTATGAAATCATAAACTGAAACCCCTAAACCGAACAAAAAAACCCTAAATCCTGGACCTAAAATGCTATATCTGAAAACCTAATACCTAAACTCGAAAACCTAAAGGCCTACCCCGGAACCTAAAAAACTATTCCCGATCCCCTAATCTCAAAATAATAAACTCTAAACCTCAATACCTAAACCCTAACCCGAAATCATAAACCTAAACCCGAAACCATACCAAAAAAATATGAAAACCTAGACCCAAAACCCTATATCTGAAATGCTATTCTCTAAACCCTAAAACCTAAAAGCTGAATCACGAAACCAAAATAATATTACCCATAACCTAATAGAAAAATTATAAACCCGAAACCTTAAATTATAAACACTACCCATGAAATAATAAACTGAAACCCCAAAACCAAACAAAAAAAATCCTAAATCCTGAACCCAAAACACTATATCTGAATCCCTAATACCAGAACTTTAAAACCTAAAAGATGACTCATAAACCTAAAAACCTATTCCCTATACCCTAATATCAGAATAATTAAACCTAAACATTAAAACCTAAACCCTGACACTAAAATCATAAACCTAAACCTGAAAACCATTCCAAAACAGTCCTAAAACCTAATCCAAAAACCCTATATCTGTAACCCCAATCACTAAACCCTAAAAACTAAAAGCTGAAACCCGAACCCAAAATCATCTTCCCCATACCCTAATCTAATAATTATAAACCATAAAACTTAACACATAATCCCAACCCCTAAATTCCAAAACACAAACCCCAAAACTGAACAAAAACATCCTAAATCCTTGACCCATAACACTATATCTCAAACCCTAATGCATAAACTCTAAAACCTAAAATATTACCCCTGAACCAAAAAAACTATTATTGATACCGTAATATCAAAATAATAAACTCTTAACATTAATACCTAAACGCTAACCCATAAATCATAAACCTAAACCCGAAAACCAAACCAAAAAGATCCGAAAACAGAGACCCAAAACCCTATATCTGAAACCCTATTCTCTAAACCCTAAAACCTAAAATCTGAATGAATAACCCAAAATAAATTTCCACATACCCTAATCTCAAAATTATAAACCATAAACCTTAAATTATAAACCCTACCCAAGAAATCCTAATTCGAAACCCCAAAATCGAACAAAAAAATCCTAAATCCTAGACCCAAAACACTATATCTAAAACCCTAATACCTGAACTCTAAAACTTAAAAGATGACCATTGAACCTAAAAACCTATTCACTATACCCTAATCTCAAAATAATAAACCCCAAACCTTAAAACCTAAACACTAACCTTGAAATCAGAAGCTTAAACCTGAACACAATTCCAAAAAAATCCTAAAACCTAGACCAAAAACCCTATATAGGAAACCCTAATCTCTAAACCCTAAAACTTAAAAGCTGAAACCTGAACCCAAAAACATATTTACCATACCCTAATCTCAAAATTCTAAACCCTAAATCTTAAAACACAAACCCTACCTCTGAAATCATAAACTGAAAGCCCAAAACCGAACAAACAAAATCCTAAATCCTAGACCCAAAACGCTATATCTGAAACCCTAATACCTAAACTTGAAAACCTAAAGGCTTACCCCTGAACCTAAAAAACTATTCCCGATACCCTAATCTCAAAATAATAAACTCTAAACCTTAATACCTAAACCCTAACCCGGAAATCATAAACCTAAACCCGAAACCATACCCAAAAATTATGAAAACCTAGACCCAAAACCCTATATCTGAAATGCAATTCTCTAAACCATAAAACCTAAAAGCTGAACCTTGAACCCAAAATAATATTCCTCATAACCTAATCTCAAAATTATAAACCCTAGACCTTAAATTTTAAACCAAACCAATGAAATAATAAACCGAAACCCCAAAAAAAAATCCTAAATCCTCAACACAAAACACTATATCTGAATCCCTAATACCAGAACTTTAAAACATAAAAGCTGACTCCTAAACCTAAAAACCTATTCCCTATACCCTACTATCAAAATAATAAAACCTAAACATTAAAACCTAAACCCTAACACTGAAATCATAAACCTAGACCTGAAAACCATACCAAAACAATCCTAAAACCTAGACCCAAAACCCTATATCTGTAACCCCAATCACTAAACCCTAAAACCTAAAAGCTGAAACCCAAACCCAAAATCATCTTCCCTATACCTTAATCTAATAATTATAAACCCTAAACCTTAAAACATAATCCCTACCCATAAAATCAAAAACAAAAACCCCAAAACTGAACAAAAACATCCTAAATCCTTGACCCCTAACACTATATCTGAAACCCAAACACCTAAACTCTAAAACCTAAAAGCTTACCCCTGAACCAAAAAAACTATTCTTAATACCATAATATGAAAATAATAAACTCTAAACCTTAATAACTAAACCCTAACCTAGAAATCATAAACCTAAACCCGAAAACCATACCAAAAAGATCAGAAAACCGAGACCCAAAACCCTATATCTGAAACACTATTCTCTAAAACCTAAAACCTAAAAGCTCGACCCATAACACAAAATAATATTCCCCTTAACCTAATATCAAAAATATAAACCATAAACCTGAAATTATAAACCCTACCCCATAAATCATAATCCGAAACCCCAAAACCGAACAAAAAAATCCTAAATCCTGGACCCAAAACACTATATCAAAAACCCTAATACCTGAACTCTAAAACCTAAAAGCTGACCCTTGAACCAAAAAACTATTCCCTATAACCTACTCTCAAAATACTAAACCCAAACCTTAAAACCCAAACCCTAACCCTGAAATCATAAGCTTAAACTAGTATACAGTACTAAAAAAATCCTAAAACCTAGATCCAAAACCCTATATAGAAAACCCTAATATCTAAACCCTAAAACCTAAAAGCTAAAACCTGAACCCAAAAACATATTTCCCATACCATAATCGCAAAATTCTAAACCCTAAATCTTAATACACAAACCCCACCTATGAAATCATAAACTGAAACCCCTAAACCGAACAAAAAAACCCTAAATCCTGGACCTAAAATGCTATATCTGAAAACCTAATACCTAAACTCGAAAACCTAAAGGCCTACCCCGGAACCTAAAAAACTATTCCCGATCCCCTAATCTCAAAATAATAAACTCTAAACCTCAATACCTAAACCCTAACCCGAAATCATAAACCTAAACCCGAAACCATACCAAAAAAATATGAAAACCTAGACCCAAAACCCTATATCTGAAATGCTATTCTCTAAACCCTAAAACCTAAAAGCTGAATCACGAAACCAAAATAATATTACCCATAACCTAATAGAAAAATTATAAACCCGAAACCTTAAATTATAAACACTACCCATGAAATAATAAAGTGAAACCCCAAAACCAAACAAAAAAAATCCTAAATCCTGAACCCAAAACACTATATCTGAATCCCTAATACCAGAACTTTAAAACCTAAAAGATGACTCATAAACCTAAAAACCTATTCCCTATACCCTAATATCAGAATAATTAAACCTAAACATTAAAACCTAAACCCTGACACTAAAATCATAAACCTAAACCTGAAAACCATTCCAAAACAGTCCTAAAACCTAATCCAAAAACCCTATATCTGTAACCCCAATCACTAAACCCTAAAAACTAAAAGCTGAAACCCGAACCCAAAATCATCTTCCCCATACCCTAATCTAATAATTATAAACCATAAAACTTAACACATAATCCCAACCCCTAAATTCCAAAACACAAACCCCAAAACTGAACAAAAACATCCTAAATCCTTGACCCATAACACTATATCTCAAACCCTAATGCATAAACTCTAAAACCTAAAATATTACCCCTGAACCAAAAAAACTATTATTGATACCGTAATATCAAAATAATAAACTCTTAACATTAATACCTAAACGCTAACCCATAAATCATAAACCTAAACCCGAAAACCAAACCAAAAAGATCCGAAAACAGAGACCCAAAACCCTATATCTGAAACCCTATTCTCTAAACCCTAAAACCTAAAATCTGAATGAATAACCCAAAATAAATTTCCACATACCCTAATCTCAAAATTATAAACCATAAACCTTAAATTATAAACCCTACCCAAGAAATCCTAATTCGAAACCCCAAAATCGAACAAAAAAATCCTAAATCCTAGACCCAAAACACTATATCTAAAACCCTAATACCTGAACTCTAAAACTTAAAAGATGACCATTGAACCTAAAAACCTATTCACTATACCCTAATCTCAAAATAATAAACCCCAAACCTTAAAACCTAAACACTAACCTTGAAATCAGAAGCTTAAACCTGAACACAATTCCAAAAAAATCCTAAAACCTAGACCAAAAACCCTATATAGGAAACCCTAATCTCTAAACCCTAAAACTTAAAAGCTGAAACCTGAACCCAAAAACATATTTACCATACCCTAATCTCAAAATTCTAAACCCTAAATCTTAAAACACAAACCCTACCTCTGAAATCATAAACTGAAAGCCCAAAACCGAACAAACAAAATCCTAAATCCTAGACCCAAAACGCTATATCTGAAACCCTAATACCTAAACTTGAAAACCTAAAGGCTTACCCCTGAACCTAAAAAACTATTCCCGATACCCTAATCTCAAAATAATAAACTCTAAACCTTAATACCTAAACCCTAACCCGGAAATCATAAACCTAAACCCGAAACCATACCCCAAAAATCTGAAAACCTAGACCCCTAACACTATATCTGAAACCCAAACACCTAAACTCTAAAACCTAAAAGCTTACCCCTGAACCAAAAAAACTATTCTTAATACCATAATATGAAAATAATAAACTCTAAACCTTAATAACTAAACCCTAACCTAGAAATCATAAACCTAAACCCGAAAACCATACCAAAAAGATCAGAAAACCGAGACCCAAAACCCTATATCTGAAACACTATTCTCTAAAACCTAAAACCTAAAAGCTCGACCCATAACACAAAATAATATTCCCCTTAACCTAATATCAAAAATATAAACCATAAACCTGAAATTATAAACCCTACCCCATAAATCATAATCCGAAACCCCAAAACCGAACAAAAAAATCCTAAATCCTGGACCCAAAACACTATATCAAAAACCCTAATACCTGAACTCTAAAACCTAAAAGCTGACCCTTGAACCAAAAAACTATTCCCTATAACCTACTCTCAAAATACTAAACCCAAACCTTAAAACCCAAACCCTAACCCTGAAATCATAAGCTTAAACTAGTATACAGTACTAAAAAAATCCTAAAACCTAGATCCAAAACCCTATATAGAAAACCCTAATATCTAAACCCTAAAACCTAAAAGCTAAAACCTGAACCCAAAAACATATTTCCCATACCATAATCGCAAAATTCTAAACCCTAAATCTTAATACACAAACCCCACCTATGAAATCATAAACTGAAACCCCTAAACCGAACAAAAAAACCCTAAATCCTGGACCTAAAATGCTATATCTGAAAACCTAATACCTAAACTCGAAAACCTAAAGGCCTACCCCGGAACCTAAAAAACTATTCCCGATCCCCTAATCTCAAAATAATAAACTCTAAACCTCAATACCTAAACCCTAACCCGAAATCATAAACCTAAACCCGAAACCATACCAAAAAAATATGAAAACCTAGACCCAAAACCCTATATCTGAAATGCTATTCTCTAAACCCTAAAACCTAAAAGCTGAATCACGAAACCAAAATAATATTACCCATAACCTAATAGAAAAATTATAAACCCGAAACCTTAAATTATAAACACTACCCATGAAATAATAAACTGAAACCCCAAAACCAAACAAAAAAAATCCTAAATCCTGAACCCAAAACACTATATCTGAATCCCTAATACCAGAACTTTAAAACCTAAAAGATGACTCATAAACCTAAAAACCTATTCCCTATACCCTAATATCAGAATAATTAAACCTAAACATTAAAACCTAAACCCTGACACTAAAATCATAAACCTAAACCTGAAAACCATTCCAAAACAGTCCTAAAACCTAATCCAAAAACCCTATATCTGTAACCCCAATCACTAAACCCTAAAAACTAAAAGCTGAAACCCGAACCCAAAATCATCTTCCCCATACCCTAATCTAATAATTATAAACCATAAAACTTAACACATAATCCCAACCCCTAAATTCCAAAACACAAACCCCAAAACTGAACAAAAACATCCTAAATCCTTGACCCATAACACTATATCTCAAACCCTAATGCATAAACTCTAAAACCTAAAATATTACCCCTGAACCAAAAAAACTATTATTGATACCGTAATATCAAAATAATAAACTCTTAACATTAATACCTAAACGCTAACCCATAAATCATAAACCTAAACCCGAAAACCAAACCAAAAAGATCCGAAAACAGAGACCCAAAACCCTATATCTGAAACCCTATTCTCTAAACCCTAAAACCTAAAATCTGAATGAATAACCCAAAATAAATTTCCACATACCCTAATCTCAAAATTATAAACCATAAACCTTAAATTATAAACCCTACCCAAGAAATCCTAATTCGAAACCCCAAAATCGAACAAAAAAATCCTAAATCCTAGACCCAAAACACTATATCTAAAACCCTAATACCTGAACTCTAAAACTTAAAAGATGACCATTGAACCTAAAAACCTATTCACTATACCCTAATCTCAAAATAATAAACCCCAAACCTTAAAACCTAAACACTAACCTTGAAATCAGAAGCTTAAACCTGAACACAATTCCAAAAAAATCCTAAAACCTAGACCAAAAACCCTATATAGGAAACCCTAATCTCTAAACCCTAAAACTTAAAAGCTGAAACCTGAACCCAAAAACATATTTACCATACCCTAATCTCAAAATTCTAAACCCTAAATCTTAAAACACAAACCCTACCTCTGAAATCATAAACTGAAAGCCCAAAACCGAACAAACAAAATCCTAAATCCTAGACCCAAAACGCTATATCTGAAACCCTAATACCTAAACTTGAAAACCTAAAGGCTTACCCCTGAACCTAAAAAACTATTCCCGATACCCTAATCTCAAAATAATAAACTCTAAACCTTAATACCTAAACCCTAACCCGGAAATCATAAACCTAAACCCGAAACCATACCCAAAAAATCTGAAAACCTAGACCCAAAACCCTATATCTGAAATGCAATTCTCTAAACCATAAAACCTAAAAGCTGAACCTTGAACCCAAAATAATATTCCTCATAACCTAATCTCAAAATTATAAACCCTAGACCTTAAATTTTAAACCAAACCAATGAAATAATAAACCGAAACCCCAAAAAAAAATCCTAAATCCTCAACACAAAACACTATATCTGAATCCCTAATACCAGAACTTTAAAACATAAAAGCTGACTCCTAAACCTAAAAACCTATTCCCTATACCCTACTATCAAAATAATAAAACCTAAACATTAAAACCTAAACCCTAACACTGAAATCATAAACCTAGACCTGAAAACCATACCAAAACAATCCTAAAACCTAGACCCAAAACCCTATATCTGTAACCCCAATCACTAAACCCTAAAACCTAAAAGCTGAAACCCAAACCCAAAATCATCTTCCCTATACCTTAATCTAATAATTATAAACCCTAAACCTTAAAACATAATCCCTACCCATAAAATCAAAAACAAAAACCCCAAAACTGAACAAAAACATCCTAAATCCTTGACCCCTAACACTATATCTGAAACCCAAACACCTAAACTCTAAAACCTAAAAGCTTACCCCTGAACCAAAAAAACTATTCTTAATACCATAATATGAAAATAATAAACTCTAAACCTTAATAACTAAACCCTAACCTAGAAATCATAAACCTAAACCCGAAAACCATACCAAAAAGATCAGAAAACCGAGACCCAAAACCCTATATCTGAAACACTATTCTCTAAAACCTAAAACCTAAAAGCTCGACCCATAACACAAAATAATATTCCCCTTAACCTAATATCAAAAATATAAACCATAAACCTGAAATTATAAACCCTACCCCATAAATCATAATCCGAAACCCCAAAACCGAACAAAAAAATCCTAAATCCTGGACCCAAAACACTATATCAAAAACCCTAATACCTGAACTCTAAAACCTAAAAGCTGACCCTTGAACCAAAAAACTATTCCCTATAACCTACTCTCAAAATACTAAACCCAAACCTTAAAACCCAAACCCTAACCCTGAAATCATAAGCTTAAACTAGTATACAGTACTAAAAAAATCCTAAAACCTAGATCCAAAACCCTATATAGAAAACCCTAATATCTAAACCCTAAAACCTAAAAGCTAAAACCTGAACCCAAAAACATATTTCCCATACCATAATCGCAAAATTCTAAACCCTAAATCTTAATACACAAACCCCACCTATGAAATCATAAACTGAAACCCCTAAACCGAACAAAAAAACCCTAAATCCTGGACCTAAAATGCTATATCTGAAAACCTAATACCTAAACTCGAAAACCTAAAGGCCTACCCCGGAACCTAAAAAACTATTCCCGATCCCCTAATCTCAAAATAATAAACTCTAAACCTCAATACCTAAACCCTAACCCGAAATCATAAACCTAAACCCGAAACCATACCAAAAAAATATGAAAACCTAGACCCAAAACCCTATATCTGAAATGCTATTCTCTAAACCCTAAAACCTAAAAGCTGAATCACGAAACCAAAATAATATTACCCATAACCTAATAGAAAAATTATAAACCCGAAACCTTAAATTATAAACACTACCCATGAAATAATAAACTGAAACCCCAAAACCAAACAAAAAAAATCCTAAATCCTGAACCCAAAACACTATATCTGAATCCCTAATACCAGAACTTTAAAACCTAAAAGATGACTCATAAACCTAAAAACCTATTCCCTATACCCTAATATCAGAATAATTAAACCTAAACATTAAAACCTAAACCCTGACACTAAAATCATAAACCTAAACCTGAAAACCATTCCAAAACAGTCCTAAAACCTAATCCAAAAACCCTATATCTGTAACCCCAATCACTAAACCCTAAAAACTAAAAGCTGAAACCCGAACCCAAAATCATCTTCCCCATACCCTAATCTAATAATTATAAACCATAAAACTTAACACATAATCCCAACCCCTAAATTCCAAAACACAAACCCCAAAACTGAACAAAAACATCCTAAATCCTTGACCCATAACACTATATCTCAAACCCTAATGCATAAACTCTAAAACCTAAAATATTACCCCTGAACCAAAAAAACTATTATTGATACCGTAATATCAAAATAATAAACTCTTAACATTAATACCTAAACGCTAACCCATAAATCATAAACCTAAACCCGAAAACCAAACCAAAAAGATCCGAAAACAGAGACCCAAAACCCTATATCTGAAACCCTATTCTCTAAACCCTAAAACCTAAAATCTGAATGAATAACCCAAAATAAATTTCCACATACCCTAATCTCAAAATTATAAACCATAAACCTTAAATTATAAACCCTACCCAAGAAATCCTAATTCGAAACCCCAAAATCGAACAAAAAAATCCTAAATCCTAGACCCAAAACACTATATCTAAAACCCTAATACCTGAACTCTAAAACTTAAAAGATGACCATTGAACCTAAAAACCTATTCACTATACCCTAATCTCAAAATAATAAACCCCAAACCTTAAAACCTAAACACTAACCTTGAAATCAGAAGCTTAAACCTGAACACAATTCCAAAAAAATCCTAAAACCTAGACCAAAAACCCTATATAGGAAACCCTAATCTCTAAACCCTAAAACTTAAAAGCTGAAACCTGAACCCAAAAACATATTTACCATACCCTAATCTCAAAATTCTAAACCCTAAATCTTAAAACACAAACCCTACCTCTGAAATCATAAACTGAAAGCCCAAAACCGAACAAACAAAATCCTAAATCCTAGACCCAAAACGCTATATCTGAAACCCTAATACCTAAACTTGAAAACCTAAAGGCTTACCCCTGAACCTAAAAAACTATTCCCGATACCCTAATCTCAAAATAATAAACTCTAAACCTTAATACCTAAACCCTAACCCGGAAATCATAAACCTAAACCCGAAACCATACCCAAAAAATCTGAAAACCTAGACCCAAAACCCTATATCTGAAATGCAATTCTCTAAACCATAAAACCTAAAAGCTGAACCTTGAACCCAAAATAATATTCCTCATAACCTAATCTCAAAATTATAAACCCTAGACCTTAAATTTTAAACCAAACCAATGAAATAATAAACCGAAACCCCAAAAAAAAATCCTAAATCCTCAACACAAAACACTATATCTGAATCCCTAATACCAGAACTTTAAAACATAAAAGCTGACTCCTAAACCTAAAAACCTATTCCCTATACCCTACTATCAAAATAATAAAACCTAAACATTAAAACCTAAACCCTAACACTGAAATCATAAACCTAGACCTGAAAACCATACCAAAACAATCCTAAAACCTAGACCCAAAACCCTATATCTGTAACCCCAATCACTAAACCCTAAAACCTAAAAGCTGAAACCCAAACCCAAAATCATCTTCCCTATACCTTAATCTAATAATTATAAACCCTAAACCTTAAAACATAATCCCTACCCATAAAATCAAAAACAAAAACCCCAAAACTGAACAAAAACATCCTAAATCCTTGACCCCTAACACTATATCTGAAACCCAAACACCTAAACTCTAAAACCTAAAAGCTTACCCCTGAACCAAAAAAACTATTCTTAATACCATAATATGAAAATAATAAACTCTAAACCTTAATAACTAAACCCTAACCTAGAAATCATAAACCTAAACCCGAAAACCATACCAAAAAGATCAGAAAACCGAGACCCAAAACCCTATATCTGAAACACTATTCTCTAAAACCTAAAACCTAAAAGCTCGACCCATAACACAAAATAATATTCCCCTTAACCTAATATCAAAAATATAAACCATAAACCTGAAATTATAAACCCTACCCCATAAATCATAATCCGAAACCCCAAAACCGAACAAAAAAATCCTAAATCCTGGACCCAAAACACTATATCAAAAACCCTAATACCTGAACTCTAAAACCTAAAAGCTGACCCTTGAACCAAAAAACTATTCCCTATAACCTACTCTCAAAATACTAAACCCAAACCTTAAAACCCAAACCCTAACCCTGAAATCATAAGCTTAAACTAGTATACAGTACTAAAAAAATCCTAAAACCTAGATCCAAAACCCTATATAGAAAACCCTAATATCTAAACCCTAAAACCTAAAAGCTAAAACCTGAACCCAAAAACATATTTCCCATACCATAATCGCAAAATTCTAAACCCTAAATCTTAATACACAAACCCCACCTATGAAATCATAAACTGAAACCCCTAAACCGAACAAAAAAACCCTAAATCCTGGACCTAAAATGCTATATCTGAAAACCTAATACCTAAACTCGAAAACCTAAAGGCCTACCCCGGAACCTAAAAAACTATTCCCGATCCCCTAATCTCAAAATAATAAACTCTAAACCTCAATACCTAAACCCTAACCCGAAATCATAAACCTAAACCCGAAACCATACCAAAAAAATATGAAAACCTAGACCCAAAACCCTATATCTGAAATGCTATTCTCTAAACCCTAAAACCTAAAAGCTGAATCACGAAACCAAAATAATATTACCCATAACCTAATAGAAAAATTATAAACCCGAAACCTTAAATTATAAACACTACCCATGAAATAATAAAGTGAAACCCCAAAACCAAACAAAAAAAATCCTAAATCCTGAACCCAAAACACTATATCTGAATCCCTAATACCAGAACTTTAAAACCTAAAAGATGACTCATAAACCTAAAAACCTATTCCCTATACCCTAATATCAGAATAATTAAACCTAAACATTAAAACCTAAACCCTGACACTAAAATCATAAACCTAAACCTGAAAACCATTCCAAAACAGTCCTAAAACCTAATCCAAAAACCCTATATCTGTAACCCCAATCACTAAACCCTAAAAACTAAAAGCTGAAACCCGAACCCAAAATCATCTTCCCCATACCCTAATCTAATAATTATAAACCATAAAACTTAACACATAATCCCAACCCCTAAATTCCAAAACACAAACCCCAAAACTGAACAAAAACATCCTAAATCCTTGACCCATAACACTATATCTCAAACCCTAATGCATAAACTCTAAAACCTAAAATATTACCCCTGAACCAAAAAAACTATTATTGATACCGTAATATCAAAATAATAAACTCTTAACATTAATACCTAAACGCTAACCCATAAATCATAAACCTAAACCCGAAAACCAAACCAAAAAGATCCGAAAACAGAGACCCAAAACCCTATATCTGAAACCCTATTCTCTAAACCCTAAAACCTAAAATCTGAATGAATAACCCAAAATAAATTTCCACATACCCTAATCTCAAAATTATAAACCATAAACCTTAAATTATAAACCCTACCCAAGAAATCCTAATTCGAAACCCCAAAATCGAACAAAAAAATCCTAAATCCTAGACCCAAAACACTATATCTAAAACCCTAATACCTGAACTCTAAAACTTAAAAGATGACCATTGAACCTAAAAACCTATTCACTATACCCTAATCTCAAAATAATAAACCCCAAACCTTAAAACCTAAACACTAACCTTGAAATCAGAAGCTTAAACCTGAACACAATTCCAAAAAAATCCTAAAACCTAGACCAAAAACCCTATATAGGAAACCCTAATCTCTAAACCCTAAAACTTAAAAGCTGAAACCTGAACCCAAAAACATATTTACCATACCCTAATCTCAAAATTCTAAACCCTAAATCTTAAAACACAAACCCTACCTCTGAAATCATAAACTGAAAGCCCAAAACCGAACAAACAAAATCCTAAATCCTAGACCCAAAACGCTATATCTGAAACCCTAATACCTAAACTTGAAAACCTAAAGGCTTACCCCTGAACCTAAAAAACTATTCCCGATACCCTAATCTCAAAATAATAAACTCTAAACCTTAATACCTAAACCCTAACCCGGAAATCATAAACCTAAACCCGAAACCATACCCAAAAAATCTGAAAACCTAGACCCAAAACCCTATATCTGAAATGCAATTCTCTAAACCATAAAACCTAAAAGCTGAACCTTGAACCCAAAATAATATTCCTCATAACCTAATCTCAAAATTATAAACCCTAGACCTTAAATTTTAAACCAAACCAATGAAATAATAAACCGAAACCCCAAAAAAAAATCCTAAATCCTCAACACAAAACACTATATCTGAATCCCTAATACCAGAACTTTAAAACATAAAAGCTGACTCCTAAACCTAAAAACCTATTCCCTATACCCTACTATCAAAATAATAAAACCTAAACATTAAAACCTAAACCCTAACACTGAAATCATAAACCTAGACCTGAAAACCATACCAAAACAATCCTAAAACCTAGACCCAAAACCCTATATCTGTAACCCCAATCACTAAACCCTAAAACCTAAAAGCTGAAACCCAAACCCAAAATCATCTTCCCTATACCTTAATCTAATAATTATAAACCCTAAACCTTAAAACATAATCCCTACCCATAAAATCAAAAACAAAAACCCCAAAACTGAACAAAAACATCCTAAATCCTTGACCCCTAACACTATATCTGAAACCCAAACACCTAAACTCTAAAACCTAAAAGCTTACCCCTGAACCAAAAAAACTATTCTTAATACCATAATATGAAAATAATAAACTCTAAACCTTAATAACTAAACCCTAACCTAGAAATCATAAACCTAAACCCGAAAACCATACCAAAAAGATCAGAAAACCGAGACCCAAAACCCTATATCTGAAACACTATTCTCTAAAACCTAAAACCTAAAAGCTCGACCCATAACACAAAATAATATTCCCCTTAACCTAATATCAAAAATATAAACCATAAACCTGAAATTATAAACCCTACCCCATAAATCATAATCCGAAACCCCAAAACCGAACAAAAAAATCCTAAATCCTGGACCCAAAACACTATATCAAAAACCCTAATACCTGAACTCTAAAACCTAAAAGCTGACCCTTGAACCAAAAAACTATTCCCTATAACCTACTCTCAAAATACTAAACCCAAACCTTAAAACCCAAACCCTAACCCTGAAATCATAAGCTTAAACTAGTATACAGTACTAAAAAAATCCTAAAACCTAGATCCAAAACCCTATATAGAAAACCCTAATATCTAAACCCTAAAACCTAAAAGCTAAAACCTGAACCCAAAAACATATTTCCCATACCATAATCGCAAAATTCTAAACCCTAAATCTTAATACACAAACCCCACCTATGAAATCATAAACTGAAACCCCTAAACCGAACAAAAAAACCCTAAATCCTGGACCTAAAATGCTATATCTGAAAACCTAATACCTAAACTCGAAAACCTAAAGGCCTACCCCGGAACCTAAAAAACTATTCCCGATCCCCTAATCTCAAAATAATAAACTCTAAACCTCAATACCTAAACCCTAACCCGAAATCATAAACCTAAACCCGAAACCATACCAAAAAAATATGAAAACCTAGACCCAAAACCCTATATCTGAAATGCTATTCTCTAAACCCTAAAACCTAAAAGCTGAATCACGAAACCAAAATAATATTACCCATAACCTAATAGAAAAATTATAAACCCGAAACCTTAAATTATAAACACTACCCATGAAATAATAAACTGAAACCCCAAAACCAAACAAAAAAAATCCTAAATCCTGAACCCAAAACACTATATCTGAATCCCTAATACCAGAACTTTAAAACCTAAAAGATGACTCATAAACCTAAAAACCTATTCCCTATACCCTAATATCAGAATAATTAAACCTAAACATTAAAACCTAAACCCTGACACTAAAATCATAAACCTAAACCTGAAAACCATTCCAAAACAGTCCTAAAACCTAATCCAAAAACCCTATATCTGTAACCCCAATCACTAAACCCTAAAAACTAAAAGCTGAAACCCGAACCCAAAATCATCTTCCCCATACCCTAATCTAATAATTATAAACCATAAAACTTAACACATAATCCCAACCCCTAAATTCCAAAACACAAACCCCAAAACTGAACAAAAACATCCTAAATCCTTGACCCATAACACTATATCTCAAACCCTAATGCATAAACTCTAAAACCTAAAATATTACCCCTGAACCAAAAAAACTATTATTGATACCGTAATATCAAAATAATAAACTCTTAACATTAATACCTAAACGCTAACCCATAAATCATAAACCTAAACCCGAAAACCAAACCAAAAAGATCCGAAAACAGAGACCCAAAACCCTATATCTGAAACCCTATTCTCTAAACCCTAAAACCTAAAATCTGAATGAATAACCCAAAATAAATTTCCACATACCCTAATCTCAAAATTATAAACCATAAACCTTAAATTATAAACCCTACCCAAGAAATCCTAATTCGAAACCCCAAAATCGAACAAAAAAATCCTAAATCCTAGACCCAAAACACTATATCTAAAACCCTAATACCTGAACTCTAAAACTTAAAAGATGACCATTGAACCTAAAAACCTATTCACTATACCCTAATCTCAAAATAATAAACCCCAAACCTTAAAACCTAAACACTAACCTTGAAATCAGAAGCTTAAACCTGAAGACAATTCCAAAAAAATCCTAAAACCTAGACCCAAAACCCTATATAGGAAACCCTAATCTCTAAACCCTAAAACTTAAAAGCTGAAACCTGAACCCAAAAACATATTTACCATACCCTAATCTCAAAATTCTAAACCCTAAATCTTAAAACACAAACCCTACCTCTGAAATCATAAACTGAAAGCCCAAAACCGAACAAACAAAATCCTAAATCCTAGACCCAAAACGCTATATCTGAAACCCTAATACCTAAACTTGAAAACCTAAAGGCTTACCCCTGAACCTAAAAAACTATTCCCGATACCCTAATCTCAAAATAATAAACTCTAAACCTTAATACCTAAACCCTAACCCGGAAATCATAAACCTAAACCCGAAACCATACCCCAAAAATCTGAAAACCTAGACCCCTAACACTATATCTGAAACCCAAACACCTAAACTCTAAAACCTAAAAGCTTACCCCTGAACCAAAAAAACTATTCTTAATACCATAATATGAAAATAATAAACTCTAAACCTTAATAACTAAACCCTAACCTAGAAATCATAAACCTAAACCCGAAAACCATACCAAAAAGATCAGAAAACCGAGACCCAAAACCCTATATCTGAAACACTATTCTCTAAAACCTAAAACCTAAAAGCTCGACCCATAACACAAAATAATATTCCCCTTAACCTAATATCAAAAATATAAACCATAAACCTGAAATTATAAACCCTACCCCATAAATCATAATCCGAAACCCCAAAACCGAACAAAAAAATCCTAAATCCTGGACCCAAAACACTATATCAAAAACCCTAATACCTGAACTCTAAAACCTAAAAGCTGACCCTTGAACCAAAAAACTATTCCCTATAACCTACTCTCAAAATACTAAACCCAAACCTTAAAACCCAAACCCTAACCCTGAAATCATAAGCTTAAACTAGTATACAGTACTAAAAAAATCCTAAAACCTAGATCCAAAACCCTATATAGAAAACCCTAATATCTAAACCCTAAAACCTAAAAGCTAAAACCTGAACCCAAAAACATATTTCCCATACCATAATCGCAAAATTCTAAACCCTAAATCTTAATACACAAACCCCACCTATGAAATCATAAACTGAAACCCCTAAACCGAACAAAAAAACCCTAAATCCTGGACCTAAAATGCTATATCTGAAAACCTAATACCTAAACTCGAAAACCTAAAGGCCTACCCCGGAACCTAAAAAACTATTCCCGATCCCCTAATCTCAAAATAATAAACTCTAAACCTCAATACCTAAACCCTAACCCGAAATCATAAACCTAAACCCGAAACCATACCAAAAAAATATGAAAACCTAGACCCAAAACCCTATATCTGAAATGCTATTCTCTAAACCCTAAAACCTAAAAGCTGAATCACGAAACCAAAATAATATTACCCATAACCTAATAGAAAAATTATAAACCCGAAACCTTAAATTATAAACACTACCCATGAAATAATAAACTGAAACCCCAAAACCAAACAAAAAAAATCCTAAATCCTGAACCCAAAACACTATATCTGAATCCCTAATACCAGAACTTTAAAACCTAAAAGATGACTCATAAACCTAAAAACCTATTCCCTATACCCTAATATCAGAATAATTAAACCTAAACATTAAAACCTAAACCCTGACACTAAAATCATAAACCTAAACCTGAAAACCATTCCAAAACAGTCCTAAAACCTAATCCAAAAACCCTATATCTGTAACCCCAATCACTAAACCCTAAAAACTAAAAGCTGAAACCCGAACCCAAAATCATCTTCCCCATACCCTAATCTAATAATTATAAACCATAAAACTTAACACATAATCCCAACCCCTAAATTCCAAAACACAAACCCCAAAACTGAACAAAAACATCCTAAATCCTTGACCCATAACACTATATCTCAAACCCTAATGCATAAACTCTAAAACCTAAAATATTACCCCTGAACCAAAAAAACTATTATTGATACCGTAATATCAAAATAATAAACTCTTAACATTAATACCTAAACGCTAACCCATAAATCATAAACCTAAACCCGAAAACCAAACCAAAAAGATCCGAAAACAGAGACCCAAAACCCTATATCTGAAACCCTATTCTCTAAACCCTAAAACCTAAAATCTGAATGAATAACCCAAAATAAATTTCCACATACCCTAATCTCAAAATTATAAACCATAAACCTTAAATTATAAACCCTACCCAAGAAATCCTAATTCGAAACCCCAAAATCGAACAAAAAAATCCTAAATCCTAGACCCAAAACACTATATCTAAAACCCTAATACCTGAACTCTAAAACTTAAAAGATGACCATTGAACCTAAAAACCTATTCACTATACCCTAATCTCAAAATAATAAACCCCAAACCTTAAAACCTAAACACTAACCTTGAAATCAGAAGCTTAAACCTGAACACAATTCCAAAAAAATCCTAAAACCTAGACCAAAAACCCTATATAGGAAACCCTAATCTCTAAACCCTAAAACTTAAAAGCTGAAACCTGAACCCAAAAACATATTTACCATACCCTAATCTCAAAATTCTAAACCCTAAATCTTAAAACACAAACCCTACCTCTGAAATCATAAACTGAAAGCCCAAAACCGAACAAACAAAATCCTAAATCCTAGACCCAAAACGCTATATCTGAAACCCTAATACCTAAACTTGAAAACCTAAAGGCTTACCCCTGAACCTAAAAAACTATTCCCGATACCCTAATCTCAAAATAATAAACTCTAAACCTTAATACCTAAACCCTAACCCGGAAATCATAAACCTAAACCCGAAACCATACCCAAAAAATCTGAAAACCTAGACCCAAAACCCTATATCTGAAATGCAATTCTCTAAACCATAAAACCTAAAAGCTGAACCTTGAACCCAAAATAATATTCCTCATAACCTAATCTCAAAATTATAAACCCTAGACCTTAAATTTTAAACCAAACCAATGAAATAATAAACCGAAACCCCAAAAAAAAATCCTAAATCCTCAACACAAAACACTATATCTGAATCCCTAATACCAGAACTTTAAAACATAAAAGCTGACTCCTAAACCTAAAAACCTATTCCCTATACCCTACTATCAAAATAATAAAACCTAAACATTAAAACCTAAACCCTAACACTGAAATCATAAACCTAGACCTGAAAACCATACCAAAACAATCCTAAAACCTAGACCCAAAACCCTATATCTGTAACCCCAATCACTAAACCCTAAAACCTAAAAGCTGAAACCCAAACCCAAAATCATCTTCCCTATACCTTAATCTAATAATTATAAACCCTAAACCTTAAAACATAATCCCTACCCATAAAATCAAAAACAAAAACCCCAAAACTGAACAAAAACATCCTAAATCCTTGACCCCTAACACTATATCTGAAACCCAAACACCTAAACTCTAAAACCTAAAAGCTTACCCCTGAACCAAAAAAACTATTCTTAATACCATAATATGAAAATAATAAACTCTAAACCTTAATAACTAAACCCTAACCTAGAAATCATAAACCTAAACCCGAAAACCATACCAAAAAGATCAGAAAACCGAGACCCAAAACCCTATATCTGAAACACTATTCTCTAAAACCTAAAACCTAAAAGCTCGACCCATAACACAAAATAATATTCCCCTTAACCTAATATCAAAAATATAAACCATAAACCTGAAATTATAAACCCTACCCCATAAATCATAATCCGAAACCCCAAAACCGAACAAAAAAATCCTAAATCCTGGACCCAAAACACTATATCAAAAACCCTAATACCTGAACTCTAAAACCTAAAAGCTGACCCTTGAACCAAAAAACTATTCCCTATAACCTACTCTCAAAATACTAAACCCAAACCTTAAAACCCAAACCCTAACCCTGAAATCATAAGCTTAAACTAGTATACAGTACTAAAAAAATCCTAAAACCTAGATCCAAAACCCTATATAGAAAACCCTAATATCTAAACCCTAAAACCTAAAAGCTAAAACCTGAACCCAAAAACATATTTCCCATACCATAATCGCAAAATTCTAAACCCTAAATCTTAATACACAAACCCCACCTATGAAATCATAAACTGAAACCCCTAAACCGAACAAAAAAACCCTAAATCCTGGACCTAAAATGCTATATCTGAAAACCTAATACCTAAACTCGAAAACCTAAAGGCCTACCCCGGAACCTAAAAAACTATTCCCGATCCCCTAATCTCAAAATAATAAACTCTAAACCTCAATACCTAAACCCTAACCCGAAATCATAAACCTAAACCCGAAACCATACCAAAAAAATATGAAAACCTAGACCCAAAACCCTATATCTGAAATGCTATTCTCTAAACCCTAAAACCTAAAAGCTGAATCACGAAACCAAAATAATATTACCCATAACCTAATAGAAAAATTATAAACCCGAAACCTTAAATTATAAACACTACCCATGAAATAATAAACTGAAACCCCAAAACCAAACAAAAAAAATCCTAAATCCTGAACCCAAAACACTATATCTGAATCCCTAATACCAGAACTTTAAAACCTAAAAGATGACTCATAAACCTAAAAACCTATTCCCTATACCCTAATATCAGAATAATTAAACCTAAACATTAAAACCTAAACCCTGACACTAAAATCATAAACCTAAACCTGAAAACCATTCCAAAACAGTCCTAAAACCTAATCCAAAAACCCTATATCTGTAACCCCAATCACTAAACCCTAAAAACTAAAAGCTGAAACCCGAACCCAAAATCATCTTCCCCATACCCTAATCTAATAATTATAAACCATAAAACTTAACACATAATCCCAACCCCTAAATTCCAAAACACAAACCCCAAAACTGAACAAAAACATCCTAAATCCTTGACCCATAACACTATATCTCAAACCCTAATGCATAAACTCTAAAACCTAAAATATTACCCCTGAACCAAAAAAACTATTATTGATACCGTAATATCAAAATAATAAACTCTTAACATTAATACCTAAACGCTAACCCATAAATCATAAACCTAAACCCGAAAACCAAACCAAAAAGATCCGAAAACAGAGACCCAAAACCCTATATCTGAAACCCTATTCTCTAAACCCTAAAACCTAAAATCTGAATGAATAACCCAAAATAAATTTCCACATACCCTAATCTCAAAATTATAAACCATAAACCTTAAATTATAAACCCTACCCAAGAAATCCTAATTCGAAACCCCAAAATCGAACAAAAAAATCCTAAATCCTAGACCCAAAACACTATATCTAAAACCCTAATACCTGAACTCTAAAACTTAAAAGATGACCATTGAACCTAAAAACCTATTCACTATACCCTAATCTCAAAATAATAAACCCCAAACCTTAAAACCTAAACACTAACCTTGAAATCAGAAGCTTAAACCTGAACACAATTCCAAAAAAATCCTAAAACCTAGACCAAAAACCCTATATAGGAAACCCTAATCTCTAAACCCTAAAACTTAAAAGCTGAAACCTGAACCCAAAAACATATTTACCATACCCTAATCTCAAAATTCTAAACCCTAAATCTTAAAACACAAACCCTACCTCTGAAATCATAAACTGAAAGCCCAAAACCGAACAAACAAAATCCTAAATCCTAGACCCAAAACGCTATATCTGAAACCCTAATACCTAAACTTGAAAACCTAAAGGCTTACCCCTGAACCTAAAAAACTATTCCCGATACCCTAATCTCAAAATAATAAACTCTAAACCTTAATACCTAAACCCTAACCCGGAAATCATAAACCTAAACCCGAAACCATACCCCAAAAATCTGAAAACCTAGACCCCTAACACTATATCTGAAACCCAAACACCTAAACTCTAAAACCTAAAAGCTTACCCCTGAACCAAAAAAACTATTCTTAATACCATAATATGAAAATAATAAACTCTAAACCTTAATAACTAAACCCTAACCTAGAAATCATAAACCTAAACCCGAAAACCATACCAAAAAGATCAGAAAACCGAGACCCAAAACCCTATATCTGAAACACTATTCTCTAAAACCTAAAACCTAAAAGCTCGACCCATAACACAAAATAATATTCCCCTTAACCTAATATCAAAATTATAAACCATAAACCTGAAATTATAAACCCTACCCCATAAATCATAATCCGACACCCCAAAACTGAACAAAAAAATCCTAAATCCTGGACCCAAAACACTATATCAAAAACCCTAATACCTGAACTCTAAAACCTAAAAGCTGACCCTTGAACCAAAAAACTATTCCCTATAACCTACTCTCAAAATAGTAAACCCAAACCTTAAAACCTAAACCCTAACCCTGAAATCATAAGCTTAAACTAGTATACAGTACTAAAAAAATCCTAAAACCTAGACCCAAAACCCTATATAGAAAACCCTAATATCTAAACCCTAAAACCTAAAAGCTAAAACCTGAACCCAAAAACATATTTCCCATACCATAATCGCAAAATTATAAACCATAAATCTTAATACACAAACCCTACCTATGAAATCATAAACTGAAACCCCTAAACCGAACAAAAAAAACCCTAAATCCTGGACCTAAAACGCTATATCTGAAAACCTAATACCTAAACTCAAAAACCTAAAGGCCTACCCCGGAACCTAAAAAACTATTCCCGATCCCCTAATCTCAAAATAATAAACTCTAAACCTCAATACCTAAACCCTAACCCGAAATCATAAACCTAAACCCGAAACCATACCAAAAAAATATGAAAACCTAGACCCAAAACCCTATATCTGAAATGCTATTCTCTAAACCCTAAAACCTAAAAGCTGAATCACGAAACCAAAATAATATTACCCATAACCTAATAGAAAAATTATAAACCCGAAACCTTAAATTATAAACACTACCCATGAAATAATAAAGTGAAACCCCAAAACCAAACAAAAAAAATCCTAAATCCTGAACCCAAAACACTATATCTGAATCCCTAATACCAGAACTTTAAAACCTAAAAGATGACTCATAAACCTAAAAACCTATTCCCTATACCCTAATATCAGAATAATTAAACCTAAACATTAAAACCTAAACCCTGACACTAAAATCATAAACCTAAACCTGAAAACCATTCCAAAACAGTCCTAAAACCTAATCCAAAAACCCTATATCTGTAACCCCAATCACTAAACCCTAAAAACTAAAAGCTGAAACCCGAACCCAAAATCATCTTCCCCATACCCTAATCTAATAATTATAAACCATAAAACTTAACACATAATCCCAACCCCTAAATTCCAAAACACAAACCCCAAAACTGAACAAAAACATCCTAAATCCTTGACCCATAACACTATATCTCAAACCCTAATGCATAAACTCTAAAACCTAAAATATTACCCCTGAACCAAAAAAACTATTATTGATACCGTAATATCAAAATAATAAACTCTTAACATTAATACCTAAACGCTAACCCATAAATCATAAACCTAAACCCGAAAACCAAACCAAAAAGATCCGAAAACAGAGACCCAAAACCCTATATCTGAAACCCTATTCTCTAAACCCTAAAACCTAAAATCTGAATGAATAACCCAAAATAAATTTCCACATACCCTAATCTCAAAATTATAAACCATAAACCTTAAATTATAAACCCTACCCAAGAAATCCTAATTCGAAACCCCAAAATCGAACAAAAAAATCCTAAATCCTAGACCCAAAACACTATATCTAAAACCCTAATACCTGAACTCTAAAACTTAAAAGATGACCATTGAACCTAAAAACCTATTCACTATACCCTAATCTCAAAATAATAAACCCCAAACCTTAAAACCTAAACACTAACCTTGAAATCAGAAGCTTAAACCTGAAGACAATTCCAAAAAAATCCTAAAACCTAGACCCAAAACCCTATATAGGAAACCCTAATCTCTAAACCCTAAAACTTAAAAGCTGAAACCTGAACCCAAAAACATATTTACCATACCCTAATCTCAAAATTCTAAACCCTAAATCTTAAAACACAAACCCTACCTCTGAAATCATAAACTGAAAGCCCAAAACCGAACAAACAAAATCCTAAATCCTAGACCCAAAACGCTATATCTGAAACCCTAATACCTAAACTTGAAAACCTAAAGGCTTACCCCTGAACCTAAAAAACTATTCCCGATACCCTAATCTCAAAATAATAAACTCTAAACCTTAATACCTAAACCCTAACCCGGAAATCATAAACCTAAACCCGAAACCATACCCAAAAATTATGAAAACCTAGACCCAAAACCCTATATCTGAAATGCAATTCTCTAAACCATAAAACCTAAAAGCTGAACCTTGAACCCAAAATAATATTCCTCATAACCTAATCTCAAAATTATAAACCCTAGACCTTAAATTTTAAACCAAACCAATGAAATAATAAACCGAAACCCCAAAAAAAAATCCTAAATCCTCAACACAAAACACTATATCTGAATCCCTAATACCAGAACTTTAAAACATAAAAGCTGACTCCTAAACCTAAAAACCTATTCCCTATACCCTACTATCAAAATAATAAAACCTAAACATTAAAACCTAAACCCTAACACTGAAATCATAAACCTAGACCTGAAAACCATACCAAAACAATCCTAAAACCTAGACCCAAAACCCTATATCTGTAACCCCAATCACTAAACCCTAAAACCTAAAAGCTGAAACCCAAACCCAAAATCATCTTCCCTATACCTTAATCTAATAATTATAAACCCTAAACCTTAAAACATAATCCCTACCCATAAAATCAAAAACAAAAACCCCAAAACTGAACAAAAACATCCTAAATCCTTGACCCCTAACACTATATCTGAAACCCAAACACCTAAACTCTAAAACCTAAAAGCTTACCCCTGAACCAAAAAAACTATTCTTAATACCATAATATGAAAATAATAAACTCTAAACCTTAATAACTAAACCCTAACCTAGAAATCATAAACCTAAACCCGAAAACCATACCAAAAAGATCAGAAAACCGAGACCCAAAACCCTATATCTGAAACACTATTCTCTAAAACCTAAAACCTAAAAGCTCGACCCATAACACAAAATAATATTCCCCTTAACCTAATATCAAAAATATAAACCATAAACCTGAAATTATAAACCCTACCCCATAAATCATAATCCGAAACCCCAAAACCGAACAAAAAAATCCTAAATCCTGGACCCAAAACACTATATCAAAAACCCTAATACCTGAACTCTAAAACCTAAAAGCTGACCCTTGAACCAAAAAACTATTCCCTATAACCTACTCTCAAAATACTAAACCCAAACCTTAAAACCCAAACCCTAACCCTGAAATCATAAGCTTAAACTAGTATACAGTACTAAAAAAATCCTAAAACCTAGATCCAAAACCCTATATAGAAAACCCTAATATCTAAACCCTAAAACCTAAAAGCTAAAACCTGAACCCAAAAACATATTTCCCATACCATAATCGCAAAATTCTAAACCCTAAATCTTAATACACAAACCCCACCTATGAAATCATAAACTGAAACCCCTAAACCGAACAAAAAAACCCTAAATCCTGGACCTAAAATGCTATATCTGAAAACCTAATACCTAAACTCGAAAACCTAAAGGCCTACCCCGGAACCTAAAAAACTATTCCCGATCCCCTAATCTCAAAATAATAAACTCTAAACCTCAATACCTAAACCCTAACCCGAAATCATAAACCTAAACCCGAAACCATACCAAAAAAATATGAAAACCTAGACCCAAAACCCTATATCTGAAATGCTATTCTCTAAACCCTAAAACCTAAAAGCTGAATCACGAAACCAAAATAATATTACCCATAACCTAATAGAAAAATTATAAACCCGAAACCTTAAATTATAAACACTACCCATGAAATAATAAACTGAAACCCCAAAACCAAACAAAAAAAATCCTAAATCCTGAACCCAAAACACTATATCTGAATCCCTAATACCAGAACTTTAAAACCTAAAAGATGACTCATAAACCTAAAAACCTATTCCCTATACCCTAATATCAGAATAATTAAACCTAAACATTAAAACCTAAACCCTGACACTAAAATCATAAACCTAAACCTGAAAACCATTCCAAAACAGTCCTAAAACCTAATCCAAAAACCCTATATCTGTAACCCCAATCACTAAACCCTAAAAACTAAAAGCTGAAACCCGAACCCAAAATCATCTTCCCCATACCCTAATCTAATAATTATAAACCATAAAACTTAACACATAATCCCAACCCCTAAATTCCAAAACACAAACCCCAAAACTGAACAAAAACATCCTAAATCCTTGACCCATAACACTATATCTCAAACCCTAATGCATAAACTCTAAAACCTAAAATATTACCCCTGAACCAAAAAAACTATTATTGATACCGTAATATCAAAATAATAAACTCTTAACATTAATACCTAAACGCTAACCCATAAATCATAAACCTAAACCCGAAAACCAAACCAAAAAGATCCGAAAACAGAGACCCAAAACCCTATATCTGAAACCCTATTCTCTAAACCCTAAAACCTAAAATCTGAATGAATAACCCAAAATAAATTTCCACATACCCTAATCTCAAAATTATAAACCATAAACCTTAAATTATAAACCCTACCCAAGAAATCCTAATTCGAAACCCCAAAATCGAACAAAAAAATCCTAAATCCTAGACCCAAAACACTATATCTAAAACCCTAATACCTGAACTCTAAAACTTAAAAGATGACCATTGAACCTAAAAACCTATTCACTATACCCTAATCTCAAAATAATAAACCCCAAACCTTAAAACCTAAACACTAACCTTGAAATCAGAAGCTTAAACCTGAACACAATTCCAAAAAAATCCTAAAACCTAGACCAAAAACCCTATATAGGAAACCCTAATCTCTAAACCCTAAAACTTAAAAGCTGAAACCTGAACCCAAAAACATATTTACCATACCCTAATCTCAAAATTCTAAACCCTAAATCTTAAAACACAAACCCTACCTCTGAAATCATAAACTGAAAGCCCAAAACCGAACAAACAAAATCCTAAATCCTAGACCCAAAACGCTATATCTGAAACCCTAATACCTAAACTTGAAAACCTAAAGGCTTACCCCTGAACCTAAAAAACTATTCCCGATACCCTAATCTCAAAATAATAAACTCTAAACCTTAATACCTAAACCCTAACCCGGAAATCATAAACCTAAACCCGAAACCATACCCAAAAATTATGAAAACCTAGACCCAAAACCCTATATCTGAAATGCAATTCTCTAAACCATAAAACCTAAAAGCTGAACCTTGAACCCAAAATAATATTCCTCATAACCTAATCTCAAAATTATAAACCCTAGACCTTAAATTTTAAACCAAACCAATGAAATAATAAACCGAAACCCCAAAAAAAAATCCTAAATCCTCAACACAAAACACTATATCTGAATCCCTAATACCAGAACTTTAAAACATAAAAGCTGACTCCTAAACCTAAAAACCTATTCCCTATACCCTACTATCAAAATAATAAAACCTAAACATTAAAACCTAAACCCTAACACTGAAATCATAAACCTAGACCTGAAAACCATACCAAAACAATCCTAAAACCTAGACCCAAAACCCTATATCTGTAACCCCAATCACTAAACCCTAAAACCTAAAAGCTGAAACCCAAACCCAAAATCATCTTCCCTATACCTTAATCTAATAATTATAAACCCTAAACCTTAAAACATAATCCCTACCCATAAAATCAAAAACAAAAACCCCAAAACTGAACAAAAACATCCTAAATCCTTGACCCCTAACACTATATCTGAAACCCAAACACCTAAACTCTAAAACCTAAAAGCTTACCCCTGAACCAAAAAAACTATTCTTAATACCATAATATGAAAATAATAAACTCTAAACCTTAATAACTAAACCCTAACCTAGAAATCATAAACCTAAACCCGAAAACCATACCAAAAAGATCAGAAAACCGAGACCCAAAACCCTATATCTGAAACACTATTCTCTAAAACCTAAAACCTAAAAGCTCGACCCATAACACAAAATAATATTCCCCTTAACCTAATATCAAAAATATAAACCATAAACCTGAAATTATAAACCCTACCCCATAAATCATAATCCGAAACCCCAAAACCGAACAAAAAAATCCTAAATCCTGGACCCAAAACACTATATCAAAAACCCTAATACCTGAACTCTAAAACCTAAAAGCTGACCCTTGAACCAAAAAACTATTCCCTATAACCTACTCTCAAAATACTAAACCCAAACCTTAAAACCCAAACCCTAACCCTGAAATCATAAGCTTAAACTAGTATACAGTACTAAAAAAATCCTAAAACCTAGATCCAAAACCCTATATAGAAAACCCTAATATCTAAACCCTAAAACCTAAAAGCTAAAACCTGAACCCAAAAACATATTTCCCATACCATAATCGCAAAATTCTAAACCCTAAATCTTAATACACAAACCCCACCTATGAAATCATAAACTGAAACCCCTAAACCGAACAAAAAAACCCTAAATCCTGGACCTAAAATGCTATATCTGAAAACCTAATACCTAAACTCGAAAACCTAAAGGCCTACCCCGGAACCTAAAAAACTATTCCCGATCCCCTAATCTCAAAATAATAAACTCTAAACCTCAATACCTAAACCCTAACCCGAAATCATAAACCTAAACCCGAAACCATACCAAAAAAATATGAAAACCTAGACCCAAAACCCTATATCTGAAATGCTATTCTCTAAACCCTAAAACCTAAAAGCTGAATCACGAAACCAAAATAATATTACCCATAACCTAATAGAAAAATTATAAACCCGAAACCTTAAATTATAAACACTACCCATGAAATAATAAAGTGAAACCCCAAAACCAAACAAAAAAAATCCTAAATCCTGAACCCAAAACACTATATCTGAATCCCTAATACCAGAACTTTAAAACCTAAAAGATGACTCATAAACCTAAAAACCTATTCCCTATACCCTAATATCAGAATAATTAAACCTAAACATTAAAACCTAAACCCTGACACTAAAATCATAAACCTAAACCTGAAAACCATTCCAAAACAGTCCTAAAACCTAATCCAAAAACCCTATATCTGTAACCCCAATCACTAAACCCTAAAAACTAAAAGCTGAAACCCGAACCCAAAATCATCTTCCCCATACCCTAATCTAATAATTATAAACCATAAAACTTAACACATAATCCCAACCCCTAAATTCCAAAACACAAACCCCAAAACTGAACAAAAACATCCTAAATCCTTGACCCATAACACTATATCTCAAACCCTAATGCATAAACTCTAAAACCTAAAATATTACCCCTGAACCAAAAAAACTATTATTGATACCGTAATATCAAAATAATAAACTCTTAACATTAATACCTAAACGCTAACCCATAAATCATAAACCTAAACCCGAAAACCAAACCAAAAAGATCCGAAAACAGAGACCCAAAACCCTATATCTGAAACCCTATTCTCTAAACCCTAAAACCTAAAATCTGAATGAATAACCCAAAATAAATTTCCACATACCCTAATCTCAAAATTATAAACCATAAACCTTAAATTATAAACCCTACCCAAGAAATCCTAATTCGAAACCCCAAAATCGAACAAAAAAATCCTAAATCCTAGACCCAAAACACTATATCTAAAACCCTAATACCTGAACTCTAAAACTTAAAAGATGACCATTGAACCTAAAAACCTATTCACTATACCCTAATCTCAAAATAATAAACCCCAAACCTTAAAACCTAAACACTAACCTTGAAATCAGAAGCTTAAACCTGAACACAATTCCAAAAAAATCCTAAAACCTAGACCAAAAACCCTATATAGGAAACCCTAATCTCTAAACCCTAAAACTTAAAAGCTGAAACCTGAACCCAAAAACATATTTACCATACCCTAATCTCAAAATTCTAAACCCTAAATCTTAAAACACAAACCCTACCTCTGAAATCATAAACTGAAAGCCCAAAACCGAACAAACAAAATCCTAAATCCTAGACCCAAAACGCTATATCTGAAACCCTAATACCTAAACTTGAAAACCTAAAGGCTTACCCCTGAACCTAAAAAACTATTCCCGATACCCTAATCTCAAAATAATAAACTCTAAACCTTAATACCTAAACCCTAACCCGGAAATCATAAACCTAAACCCGAAACCATACCCAAAAATTATGAAAACCTAGACCCAAAACCCTATATCTGAAATGCAATTCTCTAAACCATAAAACCTAAAAGCTGAACCTTGAACCCAAAATAATATTCCTCATAACCTAATCTCAAAATTATAAACCCTAGACCTTAAATTTTAAACCAAACCAATGAAATAATAAACCGAAACCCCAAAAAAAAATCCTAAATCCTCAACACAAAACACTATATCTGAATCCCTAATACCAGAACTTTAAAACATAAAAGCTGACTCCTAAACCTAAAAACCTATTCCCTATACCCTACTATCAAAATAATAAAACCTAAACATTAAAACCTAAACCCTAACACTGAAATCATAAACCTAGACCTGAAAACCATACCAAAACAATCCTAAAACCTAGACCCAAAACCCTATATCTGTAACCCCAATCACTAAACCCTAAAACCTAAAAGCTGAAACCCAAACCCAAAATCATCTTCCCTATACCTTAATCTAATAATTATAAACCCTAAACCTTAAAACATAATCCCTACCCATAAAATCAAAAACAAAAACCCCAAAACTGAACAAAAACATCCTAAATCCTTGACCCCTAACACTATATCTGAAACCCAAACACCTAAACTCTAAAACCTAAAAGCTTACCCCTGAACCAAAAAAACTATTCTTAATACCATAATATGAAAATAATAAACTCTAAACCTTAATAACTAAACCCTAACCTAGAAATCATAAACCTAAACCCGAAAACCATACCAAAAAGATCAGAAAACCGAGACCCAAAACCCTATATCTGAAACACTATTCTCTAAAACCTAAAACCTAAAAGCTCGACCCATAACACAAAATAATATTCCCCTTAACCTAATATCAAAAATATAAACCATAAACCTGAAATTATAAACCCTACCCCATAAATCATAATCCGAAACCCCAAAACCGAACAAAAAAATCCTAAATCCTGGACCCAAAACACTATATCAAAAACCCTAATACCTGAACTCTAAAACCTAAAAGCTGACCCTTGAACCAAAAAACTATTCCCTATAACCTACTCTCAAAATACTAAACCCAAACCTTAAAACCCAAACCCTAACCCTGAAATCATAAGCTTAAACTAGTATACAGTACTAAAAAAATCCTAAAACCTAGATCCAAAACCCTATATAGAAAACCCTAATATCTAAACCCTAAAACCTAAAAGCTAAAACCTGAACCCAAAAACATATTTCCCATACCATAATCGCAAAATTCTAAACCCTAAATCTTAATACACAAACCCCACCTATGAAATCATAAACTGAAACCCCTAAACCGAACAAAAAAACCCTAAATCCTGGACCTAAAATGCTATATCTGAAAACCTAATACCTAAACTCGAAAACCTAAAGGCCTACCCCGGAACCTAAAAAACTATTCCCGATCCCCTAATCTCAAAATAATAAACTCTAAACCTCAATACCTAAACCCTAACCCGAAATCATAAACCTAAACCCGAAACCATACCAAAAAAATATGAAAACCTAGACCCAAAACCCTATATCTGAAATGCTATTCTCTAAACCCTAAAACCTAAAAGCTGAATCACGAAACCAAAATAATATTACCCATAACCTAATAGAAAAATTATAAACCCGAAACCTTAAATTATAAACACTACCCATGAAATAATAAACTGAAACCCCAAAACCAAACAAAAAAAATCCTAAATCCTGAACCCAAAACACTATATCTGAATCCCTAATACCAGAACTTTAAAACCTAAAAGATGACTCATAAACCTAAAAACCTATTCCCTATACCCTAATATCAGAATAATTAAACCTAAACATTAAAACCTAAACCCTGACACTAAAATCATAAACCTAAACCTGAAAACCATTCCAAAACAGTCCTAAAACCTAATCCAAAAACCCTATATCTGTAACCCCAATCACTAAACCCTAAAAACTAAAAGCTGAAACCCGAACCCAAAATCATCTTCCCCATACCCTAATCTAATAATTATAAACCATAAAACTTAACACATAATCCCAACCCCTAAATTCCAAAACACAAACCCCAAAACTGAACAAAAACATCCTAAATCCTTGACCCATAACACTATATCTCAAACCCTAATGCATAAACTCTAAAACCTAAAATATTACCCCTGAACCAAAAAAACTATTATTGATACCGTAATATCAAAATAATAAACTCTTAACATTAATACCTAAACGCTAACCCATAAATCATAAACCTAAACCCGAAAACCAAACCAAAAAGATCCGAAAACAGAGACCCAAAACCCTATATCTGAAACCCTATTCTCTAAACCCTAAAACCTAAAATCTGAATGAATAACCCAAAATAAATTTCCACATACCCTAATCTCAAAATTATAAACCATAAACCTTAAATTATAAACCCTACCCAAGAAATCCTAATTCGAAACCCCAAAATCGAACAAAAAAATCCTAAATCCTAGACCCAAAACACTATATCTAAAACCCTAATACCTGAACTCTAAAACTTAAAAGATGACCATTGAACCTAAAAACCTATTCACTATACCCTAATCTCAAAATAATAAACCCCAAACCTTAAAACCTAAACACTAACCTTGAAATCAGAAGCTTAAACCTGAACACAATTCCAAAAAAATCCTAAAACCTAGACCAAAAACCCTATATAGGAAACCCTAATCTCTAAACCCTAAAACTTAAAAGCTGAAACCTGAACCCAAAAACATATTTACCATACCCTAATCTCAAAATTCTAAACCCTAAATCTTAAAACACAAACCCTACCTCTGAAATCATAAACTGAAAGCCCAAAACCGAACAAACAAAATCCTAAATCCTAGACCCAAAACGCTATATCTGAAACCCTAATACCTAAACTTGAAAACCTAAAGGCTTACCCCTGAACCTAAAAAACTATTCCCGATACCCTAATCTCAAAATAATAAACTCTAAACCTTAATACCTAAACCCTAACCCGGAAATCATAAACCTAAACCCGAAACCATACCCAAAAATTATGAAAACCTAGACCCAAAACCCTATATCTGAAATGCAATTCTCTAAACCATAAAACCTAAAAGCTGAACCTTGAACCCAAAATAATATTCCTCATAACCTAATCTCAAAATTATAAACCCTAGACCTTAAATTTTAAACCAAACCAATGAAATAATAAACCGAAACCCCAAAAAAAAATCCTAAATCCTCAACACAAAACACTATATCTGAATCCCTAATACCAGAACTTTAAAACATAAAAGCTGACTCCTAAACCTAAAAACCTATTCCCTATACCCTACTATCAAAATAATAAAACCTAAACATTAAAACCTAAACCCTAACACTGAAATCATAAACCTAGACCTGAAAACCATACCAAAACAATCCTAAAACCTAGACCCAAAACCCTATATCTGTAACCCCAATCACTAAACCCTAAAACCTAAAAGCTGAAACCCAAACCCAAAATCATCTTCCCTATACCTTAATCTAATAATTATAAACCCTAAACCTTAAAACATAATCCCTACCCATAAAATCAAAAACAAAAACCCCAAAACTGAACAAAAACATCCTAAATCCTTGACCCCTAACACTATATCTGAAACCCAAACACCTAAACTCTAAAACCTAAAAGCTTACCCCTGAACCAAAAAAACTATTCTTAATACCATAATATGAAAATAATAAACTCTAAACCTTAATAACTAAACCCTAACCTAGAAATCATAAACCTAAACCCGAAAACCATACCAAAAAGATCAGAAAACCGAGACCCAAAACCCTATATCTGAAACACTATTCTCTAAAACCTAAAACCTAAAAGCTCGACCCATAACACAAAATAATATTCCCCTTAACCTAATATCAAAAATATAAACCATAAACCTGAAATTATAAACCCTACCCCATAAATCATAATCCGAAACCCCAAAACCGAACAAAAAAATCCTAAATCCTGGACCCAAAACACTATATCAAAAACCCTAATACCTGAACTCTAAAACCTAAAAGCTGACCCTTGAACCAAAAAACTATTCCCTATAACCTACTCTCAAAATACTAAACCCAAACCTTAAAACCCAAACCCTAACCCTGAAATCATAAGCTTAAACTAGTATACAGTACTAAAAAAATCCTAAAACCTAGATCCAAAACCCTATATAGAAAACCCTAATATCTAAACCCTAAAACCTAAAAGCTAAAACCTGAACCCAAAAACATATTTCCCATACCATAATCGCAAAATTCTAAACCCTAAATCTTAATACACAAACCCCACCTATGAAATCATAAACTGAAACCCCTAAACCGAACAAAAAAACCCTAAATCCTGGACCTAAAATGCTATATCTGAAAACCTAATACCTAAACTCGAAAACCTAAAGGCCTACCCCGGAACCTAAAAAACTATTCCCGATCCCCTAATCTCAAAATAATAAACTCTAAACCTCAATACCTAAACCCTAACCCGAAATCATAAACCTAAACCCGAAACCATACCAAAAAAATATGAAAACCTAGACCCAAAACCCTATATCTGAAATGCTATTCTCTAAACCCTAAAACCTAAAAGCTGAATCACGAAACCAAAATAATATTACCCATAACCTAATAGAAAAATTATAAACCCGAAACCTTAAATTATAAACACTACCCATGAAATAATAAACTGAAACCCCAAAACCAAACAAAAAAAATCCTAAATCCTGAACCCAAAACACTATATCTGAATCCCTAATACCAGAACTTTAAAACCTAAAAGATGACTCATAAACCTAAAAACCTATTCCCTATACCCTAATATCAGAATAATTAAACCTAAACATTAAAACCTAAACCCTGACACTAAAATCATAAACCTAAACCTGAAAACCATTCCAAAACAGTCCTAAAACCTAATCCAAAAACCCTATATCTGTAACCCCAATCACTAAACCCTAAAAACTAAAAGCTGAAACCCGAACCCAAAATCATCTTCCCCATACCCTAATCTAATAATTATAAACCATAAAACTTAACACATAATCCCAACCCCTAAATTCCAAAACACAAACCCCAAAACTGAACAAAAACATCCTAAATCCTTGACCCATAACACTATATCTCAAACCCTAATGCATAAACTCTAAAACCTAAAATATTACCCCTGAACCAAAAAAACTATTATTGATACCGTAATATCAAAATAATAAACTCTTAACATTAATACCTAAACGCTAACCCATAAATCATAAACCTAAACCCGAAAACCAAACCAAAAAGATCCGAAAACAGAGACCCAAAACCCTATATCTGAAACCCTATTCTCTAAACCCTAAAACCTAAAATCTGAATGAATAACCCAAAATAAATTTCCACATACCCTAATCTCAAAATTATAAACCATAAACCTTAAATTATAAACCCTACCCAAGAAATCCTAATTCGAAACCCCAAAATCGAACAAAAAAATCCTAAATCCTAGACCCAAAACACTATATCTAAAACCCTAATACCTGAACTCTAAAACTTAAAAGATGACCATTGAACCTAAAAACCTATTCACTATACCCTAATCTCAAAATAATAAACCCCAAACCTTAAAACCTAAACACTAACCTTGAAATCAGAAGCTTAAACCTGAACACAATTCCAAAAAAATCCTAAAACCTAGACCAAAAACCCTATATAGGAAACCCTAATCTCTAAACCCTAAAACTTAAAAGCTGAAACCTGAACCCAAAAACATATTTACCATACCCTAATCTCAAAATTCTAAACCCTAAATCTTAAAACACAAACCCTACCTCTGAAATCATAAACTGAAAGCCCAAAACCGAACAAACAAAATCCTAAATCCTAGACCCAAAACGCTATATCTGAAACCCTAATACCTAAACTTGAAAACCTAAAGGCTTACCCCTGAACCTAAAAAACTATTCCCGATACCCTAATCTCAAAATAATAAACTCTAAACCTTAATACCTAAACCCTAACCCGGAAATCATAAACCTAAACCCGAAACCATACCCAAAAATTATGAAAACCTAGACCCAAAACCCTATATCTGAAATGCAATTCTCTAAACCATAAAACCTAAAAGCTGAACCTTGAACCCAAAATAATATTCCTCATAACCTAATCTCAAAATTATAAACCCTAGACCTTAAATTTTAAACCAAACCAATGAAATAATAAACCGAAACCCCAAAAAAAAATCCTAAATCCTCAACACAAAACACTATATCTGAATCCCTAATACCAGAACTTTAAAACATAAAAGCTGACTCCTAAACCTAAAAACCTATTCCCTATACCCTACTATCAAAATAATAAAACCTAAACATTAAAACCTAAACCCTAACACTGAAATCATAAACCTAGACCTGAAAACCATACCAAAACAATCCTAAAACCTAGACCCAAAACCCTATATCTGTAACCCCAATCACTAAACCCTAAAACCTAAAAGCTGAAACCCAAACCCAAAATCATCTTCCCTATACCTTAATCTAATAATTATAAACCCTAAACCTTAAAACATAATCCCTACCCATAAAATCAAAAACAAAAACCCCAAAACTGAACAAAAACATCCTAAATCCTTGACCCCTAACACTATATCTGAAACCCAAACACCTAAACTCTAAAACCTAAAAGCTTACCCCTGAACCAAAAAAACTATTCTTAATACCATAATATGAAAATAATAAACTCTAAACCTTAATAACTAAACCCTAACCTAGAAATCATAAACCTAAACCCGAAAACCATACCAAAAAGATCAGAAAACCGAGACCCAAAACCCTATATCTGAAACACTATTCTCTAAAACCTAAAACCTAAAAGCTCGACCCATAACACAAAATAATATTCCCCTTAACCTAATATCAAAAATATAAACCATAAACCTGAAATTATAAACCCTACCCCATAAATCATAATCCGAAACCCCAAAACCGAACAAAAAAATCCTAAATCCTGGACCCAAAACACTATATCAAAAACCCTAATACCTGAACTCTAAAACCTAAAAGCTGACCCTTGAACCAAAAAACTATTCCCTATAACCTACTCTCAAAATACTAAACCCAAACCTTAAAACCCAAACCCTAACCCTGAAATCATAAGCTTAAACTAGTATACAGTACTAAAAAAATCCTAAAACCTAGATCCAAAACCCTATATAGAAAACCCTAATATCTAAACCCTAAAACCTAAAAGCTAAAACCTGAACCCAAAAACATATTTCCCATACCATAATCGCAAAATTCTAAACCCTAAATCTTAATACACAAACCCCACCTATGAAATCATAAACTGAAACCCCTAAACCGAACAAAAAAACCCTAAATCCTGGACCTAAAATGCTATATCTGAAAACCTAATACCTAAACTCGAAAACCTAAAGGCCTACCCCGGAACCTAAAAAACTATTCCCGATCCCCTAATCTCAAAATAATAAACTCTAAACCTCAATACCTAAACCCTAACCCGAAATCATAAACCTAAACCCGAAACCATACCAAAAAAATATGAAAACCTAGACCCAAAACCCTATATCTGAAATGCTATTCTCTAAACCCTAAAACCTAAAAGCTGAATCACGAAACCAAAATAATATTACCCATAACCTAATAGAAAAATTATAAACCCGAAACCTTAAATTATAAACACTACCCATGAAATAATAAAGTGAAACCCCAAAACCAAACAAAAAAAATCCTAAATCCTGAACCCAAAACACTATATCTGAATCCCTAATACCAGAACTTTAAAACCTAAAAGATGACTCATAAACCTAAAAACCTATTCCCTATACCCTAATATCAGAATAATTAAACCTAAACATTAAAACCTAAACCCTGACACTAAAATCATAAACCTAAACCTGAAAACCATTCCAAAACAGTCCTAAAACCTAATCCAAAAACCCTATATCTGTAACCCCAATCACTAAACCCTAAAAACTAAAAGCTGAAACCCGAACCCAAAATCATCTTCCCCATACCCTAATCTAATAATTATAAACCATAAAACTTAACACATAATCCCAACCCCTAAATTCCAAAACACAAACCCCAAAACTGAACAAAAACATCCTAAATCCTTGACCCATAACACTATATCTCAAACCCTAATGCATAAACTCTAAAACCTAAAATATTACCCCTGAACCAAAAAAACTATTATTGATACCGTAATATCAAAATAATAAACTCTTAACATTAATACCTAAACGCTAACCCATAAATCATAAACCTAAACCCGAAAACCAAACCAAAAAGATCCGAAAACAGAGACCCAAAACCCTATATCTGAAACCCTATTCTCTAAACCCTAAAACCTAAAATCTGAATGAATAACCCAAAATAAATTTCCACATACCCTAATCTCAAAATTATAAACCATAAACCTTAAATTATAAACCCTACCCAAGAAATCCTAATTCGAAACCCCAAAATCGAACAAAAAAATCCTAAATCCTAGACCCAAAACACTATATCTAAAACCCTAATACCTGAACTCTAAAACTTAAAAGATGACCATTGAACCTAAAAACCTATTCACTATACCCTAATCTCAAAATAATAAACCCCAAACCTTAAAACCTAAACACTAACCTTGAAATCAGAAGCTTAAACCTGAACACAATTCCAAAAAAATCCTAAAACCTAGACCAAAAACCCTATATAGGAAACCCTAATCTCTAAACCCTAAAACTTAAAAGCTGAAACCTGAACCCAAAAACATATTTACCATCCCCTAATCTCAAAATTCTAAACCCTAAATCTTAAAACACAAACCCTACCTCTGAAATCATAAACTGAAAGCCCAAAACCGAACAAACAAAATCCTAAATCCTAGACCCAAAACGCTATATCTGAAACCCTAATACCTAAACTTGAAAACCTAAAGGCTTACCCCTGAACCTAAAAAACTATTCCCGATACCCTAATCTCAAAATAATAAACTCTAAACCTTAATACCTAAACCCTAACCCGGAAATCATAAACCTAAACCCGAAACCATACCCAAAAATTATGAAAACCTAGACCCAAAACCCTATATCTGAAATGCAATTCTCTAAACCATAAAACCTAAAAGCTGAACCTTGAACCCAAAATAATATTCCTCATAACCTAATCTCAAAATTATAAACCCTAGACCTTAAATTTTAAACCAAACCAATGAAATAATAAACCGAAACCCCAAAAAAAAATCCTAAATCCTCAACACAAAACACTATATCTGAATCCCTAATACCAGAACTTTAAAACATAAAAGCTGACTCCTAAACCTAAAAACCTATTCCCTATACCCTACTATCAAAATAATAAAACCTAAACATTAAAACCTAAACCCTAACACTGAAATCATAAACCTAGACCTGAAAACCATACCAAAACAATCCTAAAACCTAGACCCAAAACCCTATATCTGTAACCCCAATCACTAAACCCTAAAACCTAAAAGCTGAAACCCAAACCCAAAATCATCTTCCCTATACCTTAATCTAATAATTATAAACCCTAAACCTTAAAACATAATCCCTACCCATAAAATCAAAAACAAAAACCCCAAAACTGAACAAAAACATCCTAAATCCTTGACCCCTAACACTATATCTGAAACCCAAACACCTAAACTCTAAAACCTAAAAGCTTACCCCTGAACCAAAAAAACTATTCTTAATACCATAATATGAAAATAATAAACTCTAAACCTTAATAACTAAACCCTAACCTAGAAATCATAAACCTAAACCCGAAAACCATACCAAAAAGATCAGAAAACCGAGACCCAAAACCCTATATCTGAAACACTATTCTCTAAAACCTAAAACCTAAAAGCTCGACCCATAACACAAAATAATATTCCCCTTAACCTAATATCAAAAATATAAACCATAAACCTGAAATTATAAACCCTACCCCATAAATCATAATCCGAAACCCCAAAACCGAACAAAAAAATCCTAAATCCTGGACCCAAAACACTATATCAAAAACCCTAATACCTGAACTCTAAAACCTAAAAGCTGACCCTTGAACCAAAAAACTATTCCCTATAACCTACTCTCAAAATACTAAACCCAAACCTTAAAACCCAAACCCTAACCCTGAAATCATAAGCTTAAACTAGTATACAGTACTAAAAAAATCCTAAAACCTAGATCCAAAACCCTATATAGAAAACCCTAATATCTAAACCCTAAAACCTAAAAGCTAAAACCTGAACCCAAAAACATATTTCCCATACCATAATCGCAAAATTCTAAACCCTAAATCTTAATACACAAACCCCACCTATGAAATCATAAACTGAAACCCCTAAACCGAACAAAAAAACCCTAAATCCTGGACCTAAAATGCTATATCTGAAAACCTAATACCTAAACTCGAAAACCTAAAGGCCTACCCCGGAACCTAAAAAACTATTCCCGATCCCCTAATCTCAAAATAATAAACTCTAAACCTCAATACCTAAACCCTAACCCGAAATCATAAACCTAAACCCGAAACCATACCAAAAAAATATGAAAACCTAGACCCAAAACCCTATATCTGAAATGCTATTCTCTAAACCCTAAAACCTAAAAGCTGAATCACGAAACCAAAATAATATTACCCATAACCTAATAGAAAAATTATAAACCCGAAACCTTAAATTATAAACACTACCCATGAAATAATAAAGTGAAACCCCAAAACCAAACAAAAAAAATCCTAAATCCTGAACCCAAAACACTATATCTGAATCCCTAATACCAGAACTTTAAAACCTAAAAGATGACTCATAAACCTAAAAACCTATTCCCTATACCCTAATATCAGAATAATTAAACCTAAACATTAAAACCTAAACCCTGACACTAAAATCATAAACCTAAACCTGAAAACCATTCCAAAACAGTCCTAAAACCTAATCCAAAAACCCTATATCTGTAACCCCAATCACTAAACCCTAAAAACTAAAAGCTGAAACCCGAACCCAAAATCATCTTCCCCATACCCTAATCTAATAATTATAAACCATAAAACTTAACACATAATCCCAACCCCTAAATTCCAAAACACAAACCCCAAAACTGAACAAAAACATCCTAAATCCTTGACCCATAACACTATATCTCAAACCCTAATGCATAAACTCTAAAACCTAAAATATTACCCCTGAACCAAAAAAACTATTATTGATACCGTAATATCAAAATAATAAACTCTTAACATTAATACCTAAACGCTAACCCATAAATCATAAACCTAAACCCGAAAACCAAACCAAAAAGATCCGAAAACAGAGACCCAAAACCCTATATCTGAAACCCTATTCTCTAAACCCTAAAACCTAAAATCTGAATGAATAACCCAAAATAAATTTCCACATACCCTAATCTCAAAATTATAAACCATAAACCTTAAATTATAAACCCTACCCAAGAAATCCTAATTCGAAACCCCAAAATCGAACAAAAAAATCCTAAATCCTAGACCCAAAACACTATATCTAAAACCCTAATACCTGAACTCTAAAACTTAAAAGATGACCATTGAACCTAAAAACCTATTCACTATACCCTAATCTCAAAATAATAAACCCCAAACCTTAAAACCTAAACACTAACCTTGAAATCAGAAGCTTAAACCTGAACACAATTCCAAAAAAATCCTAAAACCTAGACCAAAAACCCTATATAGGAAACCCTAATCTCTAAACCCTAAAACTTAAAAGCTGAAACCTGAACCCAAAAACATATTTACCATACCCTAATCTCAAAATTCTAAACCCTAAATCTTAAAACACAAACCCTACCTCTGAAATCATAAACTGAAAGCCCAAAACCGAACAAACAAAATCCTAAATCCTAGACCCAAAACGCTATATCTGAAACCCTAATACCTAAACTTGAAAACCTAAAGGCTTACCCCTGAACCTAAAAAACTATTCCCGATACCCTAATCTCAAAATAATAAACTCTAAACCTTAATACCTAAACCCTAACCCGGAAATCATAAACCTAAACCCGAAACCATACCCAAAAATTATGAAAACCTAGACCCAAAACCCTATATCTGAAATGCAATTCTCTAAACCATAAAACCTAAAAGCTGAACCTTGAACCCAAAATAATATTCCTCATAACCTAATCTCAAAATTATAAACCCTAGACCTTAAATTTTAAACCAAACCAATGAAATAATAAACCGAAACCCCAAAAAAAAATCCTAAATCCTCAACACAAAACACTATATCTGAATCCCTAATACCAGAACTTTAAAACATAAAAGCTGACTCCTAAACCTAAAAACCTATTCCCTATACCCTACTATCAAAATAATAAAACCTAAACATTAAAACCTAAACCCTAACACTGAAATCATAAACCTAGACCTGAAAACCATACCAAAACAATCCTAAAACCTAGACCCAAAACCCTATATCTGTAACCCCAATCACTAAACCCTAAAACCTAAAAGCTGAAACCCAAACCCAAAATCATCTTCCCTATACCTTAATCTAATAATTATAAACCCTAAACCTTAAAACATAATCCCTACCCATAAAATCAAAAACAAAAACCCCAAAACTGAACAAAAACATCCTAAATCCTTGACCCCTAACACTATATCTGAAACCCAAACACCTAAACTCTAAAACCTAAAAGCTTACCCCTGAACCAAAAAAACTATTCTTAATACCATAATATGAAAATAATAAACTCTAAACCTTAATAACTAAACCCTAACCTAGAAATCATAAACCTAAACCCGAAAACCATACCAAAAAGATCAGAAAACCGAGACCCAAAACCCTATATCTGAAACACTATTCTCTAAAACCTAAAACCTAAAAGCTCGACCCATAACACAAAATAATATTCCCCTTAACCTAATATCAAAAATATAAACCATAAACCTGAAATTATAAACCCTACCCCATAAATCATAATCCGAAACCCCAAAACCGAACAAAAAAATCCTAAATCCTGGACCCAAAACACTATATCAAAAACCCTAATACCTGAACTCTAAAACCTAAAAGCTGACCCTTGAACCAAAAAACTATTCCCTATAACCTACTCTCAAAATAGTAAACCCAAACCTTAAAACCTAAACCCTAACCCTGAAATCATAAGCTTAAACTAGTATACAGTACTAAAAAAATCCTAAAACCTAGACCCAAAACCCTATATAGAAAACCCTAATATCTAAACCCTAAAACCTAAAAGCTAAAACCTGAACCCAAAAACATATTTCCCATACCATAATCGCAAAATTATAAACCATAAATCTTAATACACAAACCCTACCTATGAAATCATAAACTGAAACCCCTAAACCGAACAAAAAAAACCCTAAATCCTGGACCTAAAACGCTATATCTGAAAACCTAATACCTAAACTCAAAAACCTAAAGGCCTACCCCGGAACCTAAAAAACTATTCCCGATCCCCTAATCTCAAAATAATAAACTCTAAACCTCAATACCTAAACCCTAACCCGAAATCATAAACCTAAACCCGAAACCATACCAAAAAAATATGAAAACCTAGACCCAAAACCCTATATCTGAAATGCTATTCTCTAAACCCTAAAACCTAAAAGCTGAATCACGAAACCAAAATAATATTACCCATAACCTAATAGAAAAATTATAAACCCGAAACCTTAAATTATAAACACTACCCATGAAATAATAAAGTGAAACCCCAAAACCAAACAAAAAAAATCCTAAATCCTGAACCCAAAACACTATATCTGAATCCCTAATACCAGAACTTTAAAACCTAAAAGATGACTCATAAACCTAAAAACCTATTCCCTATACCCTAATATCAGAATAATTAAACCTAAACATTAAAACCTAAACCCTGACACTAAAATCATAAACCTAAACCTGAAAACCATTCCAAAACAGTCCTAAAACCTAATCCAAAAACCCTATATCTGTAACCCCAATCACTAAACCCTAAAAACTAAAAGCTGAAACCCGAACCCAAAATCATCTTCCCCATACCCTAATCTAATAATTATAAACCATAAAACTTAACACATAATCCCAACCCCTAAATTCCAAAACACAAACCCCAAAACTGAACAAAAACATCCTAAATCCTTGACCCATAACACTATATCTCAAACCCTAATGCATAAACTCTAAAACCTAAAATATTACCCCTGAACCAAAAAAACTATTATTGATACCGTAATATCAAAATAATAAACTCTTAACATTAATACCTAAACGCTAACCCATAAATCATAAACCTAAACCCGAAAACCAAACCAAAAAGATCCGAAAACAGAGACCCAAAACCCTATATCTGAAACCCTATTCTCTAAACCCTAAAACCTAAAATCTGAATGAATAACCCAAAATAAATTTCCACATACCCTAATCTCAAAATTATAAACCATAAACCTTAAATTATAAACCCTACCCAAGAAATCCTAATTCGAAACCCCAAAATCGAACAAAAAAATCCTAAATCCTAGACCCAAAACACTATATCTAAAACCCTAATACCTGAACTCTAAAACTTAAAAGATGACCATTGAACCTAAAAACCTATTCACTATACCCTAATCTCAAAATAATAAACCCCAAACCTTAAAACCTAAACACTAACCTTGAAATCAGAAGCTTAAACCTGAACACAATTCCAAAAAAATCCTAAAACCTAGACCAAAAACCCTATATAGGAAACCCTAATCTCTAAACCCTAAAACTTAAAAGCTGAAACCTGAACCCAAAAACATATTTACCATACCCTAATCTCAAAATTCTAAACCCTAAATCTTAAAACACAAACCCTACCTCTGAAATCATAAACTGAAAGCCCAAAACCGAACAAACAAAATCCTAAATCCTAGACCCAAAACGCTATATCTGAAACCCTAATACCTAAACTTGAAAACCTAAAGGCTTACCCCTGAACCTAAAAAACTATTCCCGATACCCTAATCTCAAAATAATAAACTCTAAACCTTAATACCTAAACCCTAACCCGGAAATCATAAACCTAAACCCGAAACCATACCCAAAAATTATGAAAACCTAGACCCAAAACCCTATATCTGAAATGCAATTCTCTAAACCATAAAACCTAAAAGCTGAACCTTGAACCCAAAATAATATTCCTCATAACCTAATCTCAAAATTATAAACCCTAGACCTTAAATTTTAAACCAAACCAATGAAATAATAAACCGAAACCCCAAAAAAAAATCCTAAATCCTCAACACAAAACACTATATCTGAATCCCTAATACCAGAACTTTAAAACATAAAAGCTGACTCCTAAACCTAAAAACCTATTCCCTATACCCTACTATCAAAATAATAAAACCTAAACATTAAAACCTAAACCCTAACACTGAAATCATAAACCTAGACCTGAAAACCATACCAAAACAATCCTAAAACCTAGACCCAAAACCCTATATCTGTAACCCCAATCACTAAACCCTAAAACCTAAAAGCTGAAACCCAAACCCAAAATCATCTTCCCTATACCTTAATCTAATAATTATAAACCCTAAACCTTAAAACATAATCCCTACCCATAAAATCAAAAACAAAAACCCCAAAACTGAACAAAAACATCCTAAATCCTTGACCCCTAACACTATATCTGAAACCCAAACACCTAAACTCTAAAACCTAAAAGCTTACCCCTGAACCAAAAAAACTATTCTTAATACCATAATATGAAAATAATAAACTCTAAACCTTAATAACTAAACCCTAACCTAGAAATCATAAACCTAAACCCGAAAACCATACCAAAAAGATCAGAAAACCGAGACCCAAAACCCTATATCTGAAACACTATTCTCTAAAACCTAAAACCTAAAAGCTCGACCCATAACACAAAATAATATTCCCCTTAACCTAATATCAAAAATATAAACCATAAACCTGAAATTATAAACCCTACCCCATAAATCATAATCCGAAACCCCAAAACCGAACAAAAAAATCCTAAATCCTGGACCCAAAACACTATATCAAAAACCCTAATACCTGAACTCTAAAACCTAAAAGCTGACCCTTGAACCAAAAAACTATTCCCTATAACCTACTCTCAAAATAGTAAACCCAAACCTTAAAACCTAAACCCTAACCCTGAAATCATAAGCTTAAACTAGTATACAGTACTAAAAAAATCCTAAAACCTAGACCCAAAACCCTATATAGAAAACCCTAATATCTAAACCCTAAAACCTAAAAGCTAAAACCTGAACCCAAAAACATATTTCCCATACCATAATCGCAAAATTATAAACCATAAATCTTAATACACAAACCCTACCTATGAAATCATAAACTGAAACCCCTAAACCGAACAAAAAAAACCCTAAATCCTGGACCTAAAACGCTATATCTGAAAACCTAATACCTAAACTCAAAAACCTAAAGGCCTACCCCGGAACCTAAAAAACTATTCCCGATCCCCTAATCTCAAAATAATAAACTCTAAACCTCAATACCTAAACCCTAACCCGAAATCATAAACCTAAACCCGAAACCATACCAAAAAAATATGAAAACCTAGACCCAAAACCCTATATCTGAAATGCTATTCTCTAAACCCTAAAACCTAAAAGCTGAATCACGAAACCAAAATAATATTACCCATAACCTAATAGAAAAATTATAAACCCGAAACCTTAAATTATAAACACTACCCATGAAATAATAAACTGAAACCCCAAAACCAAACAAAAAAAATCCTAAATCCTGAACCCAAAACACTATATCTGAATCCCTAATACCAGAACTTTAAAACCTAAAAGATGACTCATAAACCTAAAAACCTATTCCCTATACCCTAATATCAGAATAATTAAACCTAAACATTAAAACCTAAACCCTGACACTAAAATCATAAACCTAAACCTGAAAACCATTCCAAAACAGTCCTAAAACCTAATCCAAAAACCCTATATCTGTAACCCCAATCACTAAACCCTAAAAACTAAAAGCTGAAACCCGAACCCAAAATCATCTTCCCCATACCCTAATCTAATAATTATAAACCATAAAACTTAACACATAATCCCAACCCCTAAATTCCAAAACACAAACCCCAAAACTGAACAAAAACATCCTAAATCCTTGACCCATAACACTATATCTCAAACCCTAATGCATAAACTCTAAAACCTAAAATATTACCCCTGAACCAAAAAAACTATTATTGATACCGTAATATCAAAATAATAAACTCTTAACATTAATACCTAAACGCTAACCCATAAATCATAAACCTAAACCCGAAAACCAAACCAAAAAGATCCGAAAACAGAGACCCAAAACCCTATATCTGAAACCCTATTCTCTAAACCCTAAAACCTAAAATCTGAATGAATAACCCAAAATAAATTTCCACATACCCTAATCTCAAAATTATAAACCATAAACCTTAAATTATAAACCCTACCCAAGAAATCCTAATTCGAAACCCCAAAATCGAACAAAAAAATCCTAAATCCTAGACCCAAAACACTATATCTAAAACCCTAATACCTGAACTCTAAAACTTAAAAGATGACCATTGAACCTAAAAACCTATTCACTATACCCTAATCTCAAAATAATAAACCCCAAACCTTAAAACCTAAACACTAACCTTGAAATCAGAAGCTTAAACCTGAACACAATTCCAAAAAAATCCTAAAACCTAGACCAAAAACCCTATATAGGAAACCCTAATCTCTAAACCCTAAAACTTAAAAGCTGAAACCTGAACCCAAAAACATATTTACCATACCCTAATCTCAAAATTCTAAACCCTAAATCTTAAAACACAAACCCTACCTCTGAAATCATAAACTGAAAGCCCAAAACCGAACAAACAAAATCCTAAATCCTAGACCCAAAACGCTATATCTGAAACCCTAATACCTAAACTTGAAAACCTAAAGGCTTACCCCTGAACCTAAAAAACTATTCCCGATACCCTAATCTCAAAATAATAAACTCTAAACCTTAATACCTAAACCCTAACCCGGAAATCATAAACCTAAACCCGAAACCATACCCAAAAATTATGAAAACCTAGACCCAAAACCCTATATCTGAAATGCAATTCTCTAAACCATAAAACCTAAAAGCTGAACCTTGAACCCAAAATAATATTCCTCATAACCTAATCTCAAAATTATAAACCCTAGACCTTAAATTTTAAACCAAACCAATGAAATAATAAACCGAAACCCCAAAAAAAAATCCTAAATCCTCAACACAAAACACTATATCTGAATCCCTAATACCAGAACTTTAAAACATAAAAGCTGACTCCTAAACCTAAAAACCTATTCCCTATACCCTACTATCAAAATAATAAAACCTAAACATTAAAACCTAAACCCTAACACTGAAATCATAAACCTAGACCTGAAAACCATACCAAAACAATCCTAAAACCTAGACCCAAAACCCTATATCTGTAACCCCAATCACTAAACCCTAAAACCTAAAAGCTGAAACCCAAACCCAAAATCATCTTCCCTATACCTTAATCTAATAATTATAAACCCTAAACCTTAAAACATAATCCCTACCCATAAAATCAAAAACAAAAACCCCAAAACTGAACAAAAACATCCTAAATCCTTGACCCCTAACACTATATCTGAAACCCAAACACCTAAACTCTAAAACCTAAAAGCTTACCCCTGAACCAAAAAAACTATTCTTAATACCATAATATGAAAATAATAAACTCTAAACCTTAATAACTAAACCCTAACCTAGAAATCATAAACCTAAACCCGAAAACCATACCAAAAAGATCAGAAAACCGAGACCCAAAACCCTATATCTGAAACACTATTCTCTAAAACCTAAAACCTAAAAGCTCGACCCATAACACAAAATAATATTCCCCTTAACCTAATATCAAAAATATAAACCATAAACCTGAAATTATAAACCCTACCCCATAAATCATAATCCGAAACCCCAAAACCGAACAAAAAAATCCTAAATCCTGGACCCAAAACACTATATCAAAAACCCTAATACCTGAACTCTAAAACCTAAAAGCTGACCCTTGAACCAAAAAACTATTCCCTATAACCTACTCTCAAAATACTAAACCCAAACCTTAAAACCCAAACCCTAACCCTGAAATCATAAGCTTAAACTAGTATACAGTACTAAAAAAATCCTAAAACCTAGATCCAAAACCCTATATAGAAAACCCTAATATCTAAACCCTAAAACCTAAAAGCTAAAACCTGAACCCAAAAACATATTTCCCATACCATAATCGCAAAATTCTAAACCCTAAATCTTAATACACAAACCCCACCTATGAAATCATAAACTGAAACCCCTAAACCGAACAAAAAAACCCTAAATCCTGGACCTAAAATGCTATATCTGAAAACCTAATACCTAAACTCGAAAACCTAAAGGCCTACCCCGGAACCTAAAAAACTATTCCCGATCCCCTAATCTCAAAATAATAAACTCTAAACCTCAATACCTAAACCCTAACCCGAAATCATAAACCTAAACCCGAAACCATACCAAAAAAATATGAAAACCTAGACCCAAAACCCTATATCTGAAATGCTATTCTCTAAACCCTAAAACCTAAAAGCTGAATCACGAAACCAAAATAATATTACCCATAACCTAATAGAAAAATTATAAACCCGAAACCTTAAATTATAAACACTACCCATGAAATAATAAAGTGAAACCCCAAAACCAAACAAAAAAAATCCTAAATCCTGAACCCAAAACACTATATCTGAATCCCTAATACCAGAACTTTAAAACCTAAAAGATGACTCATAAACCTAAAAACCTATTCCCTATACCCTAATATCAGAATAATTAAACCTAAACATTAAAACCTAAACCCTGACACTAAAATCATAAACCTAAACCTGAAAACCATTCCAAAACAGTCCTAAAACCTAATCCAAAAACCCTATATCTGTAACCCCAATCACTAAACCCTAAAAACTAAAAGCTGAAACCCGAACCCAAAATCATCTTCCCCATACCCTAATCTAATAATTATAAACCATAAAACTTAACACATAATCCCAACCCCTAAATTCCAAAACACAAACCCCAAAACTGAACAAAAACATCCTAAATCCTTGACCCATAACACTATATCTCAAACCCTAATGCATAAACTCTAAAACCTAAAATATTACCCCTGAACCAAAAAAACTATTATTGATACCGTAATATCAAAATAATAAACTCTTAACATTAATACCTAAACGCTAACCCATAAATCATAAACCTAAACCCGAAAACCAAACCAAAAAGATCCGAAAACAGAGACCCAAAACCCTATATCTGAAACCCTATTCTCTAAACCCTAAAACCTAAAATCTGAATGAATAACCCAAAATAAATTTCCACATACCCTAATCTCAAAATTATAAACCATAAACCTTAAATTATAAACCCTACCCAAGAAATCCTAATTCGAAACCCCAAAATCGAACAAAAAAATCCTAAATCCTAGACCCAAAACACTATATCTAAAACCCTAATACCTGAACTCTAAAACTTAAAAGATGACCATTGAACCTAAAAACCTATTCACTATACCCTAATCTCAAAATAATAAACCCCAAACCTTAAAACCTAAACACTAACCTTGAAATCAGAAGCTTAAACCTGAACACAATTCCAAAAAAATCCTAAAACCTAGACCAAAAACCCTATATAGGAAACCCTAATCTCTAAACCCTAAAACTTAAAAGCTGAAACCTGAACCCAAAAACATATTTACCATACCCTAATCTCAAAATTCTAAACCCTAAATCTTAAAACACAAACCCTACCTCTGAAATCATAAACTGAAAGCCCAAAACCGAACAAACAAAATCCTAAATCCTAGACCCAAAACGCTATATCTGAAACCCTAATACCTAAACTTGAAAACCTAAAGGCTTACCCCTGAACCTAAAAAACTATTCCCGATACCCTAATCTCAAAATAATAAACTCTAAACCTTAATACCTAAACCCTAACCCGGAAATCATAAACCTAAACCCGAAACCATACCCAAAAATTATGAAAACCTAGACCCAAAACCCTATATCTGAAATGCAATTCTCTAAACCATAAAACCTAAAAGCTGAACCTTGAACCCAAAATAATATTCCTCATAACCTAATCTCAAAATTATAAACCCTAGACCTTAAATTTTAAACCAAACCAATGAAATAATAAACCGAAACCCCAAAAAAAAATCCTAAATCCTCAACACAAAACACTATATCTGAATCCCTAATACCAGAACTTTAAAACATAAAAGCTGACTCCTAAACCTAAAAACCTATTCCCTATACCCTACTATCAAAATAATAAAACCTAAACATTAAAACCTAAACCCTAACACTGAAATCATAAACCTAGACCTGAAAACCATACCAAAACAATCCTAAAACCTAGACCCAAAACCCTATATCTGTAACCCCAATCACTAAACCCTAAAACCTAAAAGCTGAAACCCAAACCCAAAATCATCTTCCCTATACCTTAATCTAATAATTATAAACCCTAAACCTTAAAACATAATCCCTACCCATAAAATCAAAAACAAAAACCCCAAAACTGAACAAAAACATCCTAAATCCTTGACCCCTAACACTATATCTGAAACCCAAACACCTAAACTCTAAAACCTAAAAGCTTACCCCTGAACCAAAAAAACTATTCTTAATACCATAATATGAAAATAATAAACTCTAAACCTTAATAACTAAACCCTAACCTAGAAATCATAAACCTAAACCCGAAAACCATACCAAAAAGATCAGAAAACCGAGACCCAAAACCCTATATCTGAAACACTATTCTCTAAAACCTAAAACCTAAAAGCTCGACCCATAACACAAAATAATATTCCCCTTAACCTAATATCAAAAATATAAACCATAAACCTGAAATTATAAACCCTACCCCATAAATCATAATCCGAAACCCCAAAACCGAACAAAAAAATCCTAAATCCTGGACCCAAAACACTATATCAAAAACCCTAATACCTGAACTCTAAAACCTAAAAGCTGACCCTTGAACCAAAAAACTATTCCCTATAACCTACTCTCAAAATACTAAACCCAAACCTTAAAACCCAAACCCTAACCCTGAAATCATAAGCTTAAACTAGTATACAGTACTAAAAAAATCCTAAAACCTAGATCCAAAACCCTATATAGAAAACCCTAATATCTAAACCCTAAAACCTAAAAGCTAAAACCTGAACCCAAAAACATATTTCCCATACCATAATCGCAAAATTCTAAACCCTAAATCTTAATACACAAACCCCACCTATGAAATCATAAACTGAAACCCCTAAACCGAACAAAAAAACCCTAAATCCTGGACCTAAAATGCTATATCTGAAAACCTAATACCTAAACTCGAAAACCTAAAGGCCTACCCCGGAACCTAAAAAACTATTCCCGATCCCCTAATCTCAAAATAATAAACTCTAAACCTCAATACCTAAACCCTAACCCGAAATCATAAACCTAAACCCGAAACCATACCAAAAAAATATGAAAACCTAGACCCAAAACCCTATATCTGAAATGCTATTCTCTAAACCCTAAAACCTAAAAGCTGAATCACGAAACCAAAATAATATTACCCATAACCTAATAGAAAAATTATAAACCCGAAACCTTAAATTATAAACACTACCCATGAAATAATAAAGTGAAACCCCAAAACCAAACAAAAAAAATCCTAAATCCTGAACCCAAAACACTATATCTGAATCCCTAATACCAGAACTTTAAAACCTAAAAGATGACTCATAAACCTAAAAACCTATTCCCTATACCCTAATATCAGAATAATTAAACCTAAACATTAAAACCTAAACCCTGACACTAAAATCATAAACCTAAACCTGAAAACCATTCCAAAACAGTCCTAAAACCTAATCCAAAAACCCTATATCTGTAACCCCAATCACTAAACCCTAAAAACTAAAAGCTGAAACCCGAACCCAAAATCATCTTCCCCATACCCTAATCTAATAATTATAAACCATAAAACTTAACACATAATCCCAACCCCTAAATTCCAAAACACAAACCCCAAAACTGAACAAAAACATCCTAAATCCTTGACCCATAACACTATATCTCAAACCCTAATGCATAAACTCTAAAACCTAAAATATTACCCCTGAACCAAAAAAACTATTATTGATACCGTAATATCAAAATAATAAACTCTTAACATTAATACCTAAACGCTAACCCATAAATCATAAACCTAAACCCGAAAACCAAACCAAAAAGATCCGAAAACAGAGACCCAAAACCCTATATCTGAAACCCTATTCTCTAAACCCTAAAACCTAAAATCTGAATGAATAACCCAAAATAAATTTCCACATACCCTAATCTCAAAATTATAAACCATAAACCTTAAATTATAAACCCTACCCAAGAAATCCTAATTCGAAACCCCAAAATCGAACAAAAAAATCCTAAATCCTAGACCCAAAACACTATATCTAAAACCCTAATACCTGAACTCTAAAACTTAAAAGATGACCATTGAACCTAAAAACCTATTCACTATACCCTAATCTCAAAATAATAAACCCCAAACCTTAAAACCTAAACACTAACCTTGAAATCAGAAGCTTAAACCTGAACACAATTCCAAAAAAATCCTAAAACCTAGACCAAAAACCCTATATAGGAAACCCTAATCTCTAAACCCTAAAACTTAAAAGCTGAAACCTGAACCCAAAAACATATTTACCATACCCTAATCTCAAAATTCTAAACCCTAAATCTTAAAACACAAACCCTACCTCTGAAATCATAAACTGAAAGCCCAAAACCGAACAAACAAAATCCTAAATCCTAGACCCAAAACGCTATATCTGAAACCCTAATACCTAAACTTGAAAACCTAAAGGCTTACCCCTGAACCTAAAAAACTATTCCCGATACCCTAATCTCAAAATAATAAACTCTAAACCTTAATACCTAAACCCTAACCCGGAAATCATAAACCTAAACCCGAAACCATACCCAAAAATTATGAAAACCTAGACCCAAAACCCTATATCTGAAATGCAATTCTCTAAACCATAAAACCTAAAAGCTGAACCTTGAACCCAAAATAATATTCCTCATAACCTAATCTCAAAATTATAAACCCTAGACCTTAAATTTTAAACCAAACCAATGAAATAATAAACCGAAACCCCAAAAAAAAATCCTAAATCCTCAACACAAAACACTATATCTGAATCCCTAATACCAGAACTTTAAAACATAAAAGCTGACTCCTAAACCTAAAAACCTATTCCCTATACCCTACTATCAAAATAATAAAACCTAAACATTAAAACCTAAACCCTAACACTGAAATCATAAACCTAGACCTGAAAACCATACCAAAACAATCCTAAAACCTAGACCCAAAACCCTATATCTGTAACCCCAATCACTAAACCCTAAAACCTAAAAGCTGAAACCCAAACCCAAAATCATCTTCCCTATACCTTAATCTAATAATTATAAACCCTAAACCTTAAAACATAATCCCTACCCATAAAATCAAAAACAAAAACCCCAAAACTGAACAAAAACATCCTAAATCCTTGACCCCTAACACTATATCTGAAACCCAAACACCTAAACTCTAAAACCTAAAAGCTTACCCCTGAACCAAAAAAACTATTCTTAATACCATAATATGAAAATAATAAACTCTAAACCTTAATAACTAAACCCTAACCTAGAAATCATAAACCTAAACCCGAAAACCATACCAAAAAGATCAGAAAACCGAGACCCAAAACCCTATATCTGAAACACTATTCTCTAAAACCTAAAACCTAAAAGCTCGACCCATAACACAAAATAATATTCCCCTTAACCTAATATCAAAAATATAAACCATAAACCTGAAATTATAAACCCTACCCCATAAATCATAATCCGAAACCCCAAAACCGAACAAAAAAATCCTAAATCCTGGACCCAAAACACTATATCAAAAACCCTAATACCTGAACTCTAAAACCTAAAAGCTGACCCTTGAACCAAAAAACTATTCCCTATAACCTACTCTCAAAATACTAAACCCAAACCTTAAAACCCAAACCCTAACCCTGAAATCATAAGCTTAAACTAGTATACAGTACTAAAAAAATCCTAAAACCTAGATCCAAAACCCTATATAGAAAACCCTAATATCTAAACCCTAAAACCTAAAAGCTAAAACCTGAACCCAAAAACATATTTCCCATACCATAATCGCAAAATTCTAAACCCTAAATCTTAATACACAAACCCCACCTATGAAATCATAAACTGAAACCCCTAAACCGAACAAAAAAACCCTAAATCCTGGACCTAAAATGCTATATCTGAAAACCTAATACCTAAACTCGAAAACCTAAAGGCCTACCCCGGAACCTAAAAAACTATTCCCGATCCCCTAATCTCAAAATAATAAACTCTAAACCTCAATACCTAAACCCTAACCCGAAATCATAAACCTAAACCCGAAACCATACCAAAAAAATATGAAAACCTAGACCCAAAACCCTATATCTGAAATGCTATTCTCTAAACCCTAAAACCTAAAAGCTGAATCACGAAACCAAAATAATATTACCCATAACCTAATAGAAAAATTATAAACCCGAAACCTTAAATTATAAACACTACCCATGAAATAATAAAGTGAAACCCCAAAACCAAACAAAAAAAATCCTAAATCCTGAACCCAAAACACTATATCTGAATCCCTAATACCAGAACTTTAAAACCTAAAAGATGACTCATAAACCTAAAAACCTATTCCCTATACCCTAATATCAGAATAATTAAACCTAAACATTAAAACCTAAACCCTGACACTAAAATCATAAACCTAAACCTGAAAACCATTCCAAAACAGTCCTAAAACCTAATCCAAAAACCCTATATCTGTAACCCCAATCACTAAACCCTAAAAACTAAAAGCTGAAACCCGAACCCAAAATCATCTTCCCCATACCCTAATCTAATAATTATAAACCATAAAACTTAACACATAATCCCAACCCCTAAATTCCAAAACACAAACCCCAAAACTGAACAAAAACATCCTAAATCCTTGACCCATAACACTATATCTCAAACCCTAATGCATAAACTCTAAAACCTAAAATATTACCCCTGAACCAAAAAAACTATTATTGATACCGTAATATCAAAATAATAAACTCTTAACATTAATACCTAAACGCTAACCCATAAATCATAAACCTAAACCCGAAAACCAAACCAAAAAGATCCGAAAACAGAGACCCAAAACCCTATATCTGAAACCCTATTCTCTAAACCCTAAAACCTAAAATCTGAATGAATAACCCAAAATAAATTTCCACATACCCTAATCTCAAAATTATAAACCATAAACCTTAAATTATAAACCCTACCCAAGAAATCCTAATTCGAAACCCCAAAATCGAACAAAAAAATCCTAAATCCTAGACCCAAAACACTATATCTAAAACCCTAATACCTGAACTCTAAAACTTAAAAGATGACCATTGAACCTAAAAACCTATTCACTATACCCTAATCTCAAAATAATAAACCCCAAACCTTAAAACCTAAACACTAACCTTGAAATCAGAAGCTTAAACCTGAACACAATTCCAAAAAAATCCTAAAACCTAGACCAAAAACCCTATATAGGAAACCCTAATCTCTAAACCCTAAAACTTAAAAGCTGAAACCTGAACCCAAAAACATATTTACCATACCCTAATCTCAAAATTCTAAACCCTAAATCTTAAAACACAAACCCTACCTCTGAAATCATAAACTGAAAGCCCAAAACCGAACAAACAAAATCCTAAATCCTAGACCCAAAACGCTATATCTGAAACCCTAATACCTAAACTTGAAAACCTAAAGGCTTACCCCTGAACCTAAAAAACTATTCCCGATACCCTAATCTCAAAATAATAAACTCTAAACCTTAATACCTAAACCCTAACCCGGAAATCATAAACCTAAACCCGAAACCATACCCAAAAATTATGAAAACCTAGACCCAAAACCCTATATCTGAAATGCAATTCTCTAAACCATAAAACCTAAAAGCTGAACCTTGAACCCAAAATAATATTCCTCATAACCTAATCTCAAAATTATAAACCCTAGACCTTAAATTTTAAACCAAACCAATGAAATAATAAACCGAAACCCCAAAAAAAAATCCTAAATCCTCAACACAAAACACTATATCTGAATCCCTAATACCAGAACTTTAAAACATAAAAGCTGACTCCTAAACCTAAAAACCTATTCCCTATACCCTACTATCAAAATAATAAAACCTAAACATTAAAACCTAAACCCTAACACTGAAATCATAAACCTAGACCTGAAAACCATACCAAAACAATCCTAAAACCTAGACCCAAAACCCTATATCTGTAACCCCAATCACTAAACCCTAAAACCTAAAAGCTGAAACCCAAACCCAAAATCATCTTCCCTATACCTTAATCTAATAATTATAAACCCTAAACCTTAAAACATAATCCCTACCCATAAAATCAAAAACAAAAACCCCAAAACTGAACAAAAACATCCTAAATCCTTGACCCCTAACACTATATCTGAAACCCAAACACCTAAACTCTAAAACCTAAAAGCTTACCCCTGAACCAAAAAAACTATTCTTAATACCATAATATGAAAATAATAAACTCTAAACCTTAATAACTAAACCCTAACCTAGAAATCATAAACCTAAACCCGAAAACCATACCAAAAAGATCAGAAAACCGAGACCCAAAACCCTATATCTGAAACACTATTCTCTAAAACCTAAAACCTAAAAGCTCGACCCATAACACAAAATAATATTCCCCTTAACCTAATATCAAAAATATAAACCATAAACCTGAAATTATAAACCCTACCCCATAAATCATAATCCGAAACCCCAAAACCGAACAAAAAAATCCTAAATCCTGGACCCAAAACACTATATCAAAAACCCTAATACCTGAACTCTAAAACCTAAAAGCTGACCCTTGAACCAAAAAACTATTCCCTATAACCTACTCTCAAAATACTAAACCCAAACCTTAAAACCCAAACCCTAACCCTGAAATCATAAGCTTAAACTAGTATACAGTACTAAAAAAATCCTAAAACCTAGATCCAAAACCCTATATAGAAAACCCTAATATCTAAACCCTAAAACCTAAAAGCTAAAACCTGAACCCAAAAACATATTTCCCATACCATAATCGCAAAATTCTAAACCCTAAATCTTAATACACAAACCCCACCTATGAAATCATAAACTGAAACCCCTAAACCGAACAAAAAAACCCTAAATCCTGGACCTAAAATGCTATATCTGAAAACCTAATACCTAAACTCGAAAACCTAAAGGCCTACCCCGGAACCTAAAAAACTATTCCCGATCCCCTAATCTCAAAATAATAAACTCTAAACCTCAATACCTAAACCCTAACCCGAAATCATAAACCTAAACCCGAAACCATACCAAAAAAATATGAAAACCTAGACCCAAAACCCTATATCTGAAATGCTATTCTCTAAACCCTAAAACCTAAAAGCTGAATCACGAAACCAAAATAATATTACCCATAACCTAATAGAAAAATTATAAACCCGAAACCTTAAATTATAAACACTACCCATGAAATAATAAAGTGAAACCCCAAAACCAAACAAAAAAAATCCTAAATCCTGAACCCAAAACACTATATCTGAATCCCTAATACCAGAACTTTAAAACCTAAAAGATGACTCATAAACCTAAAAACCTATTCCCTATACCC
>CAUJRU010002445.1:0-76844 GCA_963277665.1 Viscum album | reverse complement strand
ACCCCACCAGCACACCCCCTCCCCCCACCTACTGCACCCCCAACACCTCCCACCAGAACAAAAACATAAAACAAAAACAGAACAAAAAATTGATTCACACATGACACCAGAACAAAAACAGAAAACAAATAACAAATAGAATTGAAATTGTTGTGTATAACATACTTCAAAAACCTTAGTTTTAAGCCAAATAAAAATAGAAAAGAAAAAAAATAGATGCAAAACATTAAACATAACGTACTACTTACATATTTAAAGTGTAGAACAAAACAACTTTGTGATTGAATATGGATCTGGTGGAATGATTTTCCAAGCGAGAGATATCTTAGGTCTCAACTTTAGTAGTTCAATCCCGTGGATGGGATATCGGGTTTTCTGGGATTTTAGAGTAAAACTTTCCGAACGGGTTTATAAAAACGTTGGGAAAGGTGAGCTTTACCAATGTTTTACACAAACTATTGGGAAAGCCTTACTAAGTCATGGACTTTACCAACGGTTTGTAAAAACCATTGGGAAATGGATAATTTTTTTTATATTTCCCAATGGTTTCTTCAAACCGTTGGTAAATACTTTTTTTATACCCCTATACCAACGGTTCTGTTGAACTGTTGGCATACAAGCGTTGGGAAAACCCAGCTTTCCAGTATTGAGCACAATTGTAGGGAAAAAGGGAGACCACTTACCATATTAAATTTAATCAATTTTTAAATTCTCATAATAGATAAAAAGAATATATTAAAGAGTAATTATCCAAAATATCCCTAATACCCCATCGAATAATAGCGAGGGTTAGTTATCTGTAACTATGGAGATGAGAGGATAATGGTGGGAGAAACCCAAAAATAAAATGAAAGATAAGAGAAGAAGAATAGATAAAATATATTAAAAAATAAAATTATATTACAATATAAAAAACCCCACACTTAGATTATGAAAAGGAAAAATATTTTGAAAGGATATATAAATAAAAATTTATTGTCTAAAGGGGTGGATTATTTTTTATCCAAATTTCTCCATCAAAACTTCATGTGTGTTTTCCAAAATAAATAACTAAATATCAAGAAGTTTTCTTCTTAAAATATGTTCATATATATATATATTATACGAACTAAAAAAAATCAAGTTCATTTTCCATGTGTGGAAGAAATAATTACCACAATATTAAATCAAACTATTCAAGTCTAGCAAACTCTTTGAATTCTAATACTCCAGTTTCCCATGAAATTATAGCCTTGAATATAGATATATCACAAGTATCCATATTTGATGAATTTTTCCCTATTATATTATATATCTTAATTAAAATTTAATTACTTTTAGACATTCATTTGTGAGATATGGGGCCATATTTAAAATTCTTCAAAATTGGGTGTAGATTCCAAGACCTGATTTGTAAGCTTCATTTGGGCCTCTTATTGTTGGATTCAGATCAAGTTATAGTTTAGTTAAATGTATCCCATAATATATTTAAGTATAAAAAATAAATTTACCAATTTATATTAGTATATAAAAAGTTATGTTTAAAATATGAAACTTGATTTAAAATACTTAAAAACAAACAATTATTCCATTTTAACAATTAAGCATAATTTATTCATAAAAAATAATAATGTGATAGTTACATTTAAAATAAAAAATTGGTTGTATTAAAATATTAAATTATAGAATATAATGTATGAAAATAAGAGCTTCATCAATCCCCCAAACTTAAAAATTTCACTCATAAGAAATCATATATACTATGGTTAAAGAAACCCAAGGCATAAAAGGGAACACCACTCAAGTATCACATTAAAAGGAAATATCATACCTATTACATGGATTTTAACTACCTAATTCCAAATATTATAATAAAATTATATTAAATATCATGTTAATATCCATGTTCATGTTGTACCTACCACCCTAGAAATGTATTTCTCTCTTTACTCAAGAGTTTTAATATAGAGTTTTTTCACTCTCAATAAATTGTATGATTTCTATATGATTGTGAAAATTATCATCTCCCCACACCATAAGACATAAATGTTATTTCAATCATGATATTTTTTTATAGTTATTTGATAGATATGGTTTGGTGGGTAAAAAAATTTTAAAATTTAAGGTTGGAAAGAAAAGGTTGGAATCTTAAGTATAATGCATGGATCTTCATATGAAAACACATGAGATATACCTCAATTTATTCTCCTTACACATGTATAACACCAAACCCCCATTTATAATAACATGGAACATGATTCAAGTAACAAATACAATGAATGAATCATCTTAAATCACTTTTTTTCCATATTTCTCCATGGAGGGTGAGATCACAATAAAATAAAATGAATTAATGAAAATTTATGCCCTCAATTTTTAAGAGTTATGTGAGTCATAAAAGTAAGAAAAATGAATAATTCAATAAAATTTCTATTTTTTCCTTTTTACTATTTTCTTTTCTTTTTCCAAATTTTTATTAGAAAATAATGATATAGATGAACTATAATTAATAATGATCCCTGAACATTTTGCTCTCTTCCATTTATTATAATAATTTCACATAATTGACACTACTGTACAATGATTTTCATCCCTTAGAACACATAAAAAAGGTAATTTACCCAAACTCAAACTATAAATATCCTTCCAAAAATATTATGATTGAATACTGGCATGGAAAAAATTCCCTTTTGATGTAGCTTAAACCCATAAAGAAATTCATGGATTCTAATATCTAAATAAGGTTAAATGTAAAGTGTAGGCCACAATTTAAAAAAAATAGAAAGAAAGATAAATTCATCAATCATATAAAAAATTATAAACTCTAAATCCTTTAAAGATAAAAATCACATGTTTTGTATCACACAACATGAATCAAGACTCTCAATAAAAATAAAAATGTAAATAATATTTCAAAAATGTTTAGAAACCTATCATTTTTGAAATGATATTAATTTTGGATAGTACTACCGCACATGAGTTTCATAATAAATCAAATATATTTAAAAGAAAATATTTAAAATTAGTAAATAAAAATCCATATTAGTAATCATTTAAATCCTAAAATATTCAAATCAAGAAATGTTCCAAAAATATTAAGTTGGTATGAATTTACCAAAGTATTTGATTTAATTCATGATCCAAAAATCACTCAAAAAAATTAAAATAGAAAACAAAACATGAAAAATTATATCTAATAATGTCGAGATACCCCAATGAAACTTAAGATCAAAATACTATTTCATTTAATATTAAAAATATTTAAATAGATAAGGTCAACAAAACAAAATTGAACAAAATGCATGACATCAGTTCATTTTTCCATGGAATCCTTGAGTTAAGCTCATGGATAAATCCACTTTAAATCTAAAATAATGGAAGAATAAAAAGAAAAAAAAATTATAAAGGAAAATAAAAATAAATTAATTAAAAGGAAAATAAAGAAAATGGATATTACTTTTTTTATCTCACCATGTGGGAAATGGTTTTTGGTAGCCTCTCGTGGGATGTTCTATCGGGTTATCCTCAATCTGAAGGTGGGTGGGTTTCCTAATCATGAACCACCAAACTATTTTTCTTCCAATATGCATCCCCAAACACTAGTTTTTTGAAGAATACATGGGTATATTATTGTATCTACAACCCATTATCAATGATATACAACTTGCATGGTTGTTGAAGGATAAAGAACAAGTTCTCTTTTTTTGATGGAATATTCTTAGACTCTTCTTCAACCTCATCCATGGTTTTCTCAATTGTTATTAGAGAAGAAATTTTATCAAAGTGTAAGCCAAAATAAATTCAACATGAAGAATATTAAAACATGAATAATCAATAAATAAATCTCCCCCTTCAAGTATATCAGATTGAAACTTGATTTCTTCATGAAAGGCCACTAGAAAATCAATCTTAGTATGCGAATATTATTATCATTATTATTATTCTTCCTCCAAGGACACCCATGTGTTATATAAATCAGAAAATTAAAAACACTTGGAGGTAATAATAAATTCATTTTTAATAAAATAAAAAATAAATGATATCAAGAAAAAATTATATCCCTGAGTTAGATAAATATTAAAATCCTCTTCTTTTCTTATTGAATCTTGGAGTTTGGTTTTCATGGATAGAATATAGTCATCAAAATTCTCTATATTCTTTTCAAATTACACCACATTAGTATGATATTATTGAAAATAAATAGATAGGTGTAGTGATACTAATTTTTCATTTTTGAAAATGAGATTTTAATTTGGTATTTAATATTCTATAAAATCATCCAATTTATAGAGACCCTAACTTTTCATACATAGATATTAAATAATTTTATATTTTAAGATATTGGTTTCTATATAAGGTATGTACTTATTTATATTTTAGTTTAAGTCCCTTATTTTGGGATAAATAAGTGTTTCCCAAGCAGGAAGAAAAAAGATTTTCTGGGAATGTTGCACGGTTTGCACACAGTTAGTGAAAACCATGCGGAGAATCCCAGGTAAATGTGCATCCATAGATAGAGGATTATGAATGGTTGGTGAACAGTTAAGAAAAAAATGCAGAATCCCCAAGAAACCATGTGAAGGGGGTGTTTTTTGAATATTGGCTAATGCACAGTTTGCACACTATTTGGAAGACCTTGTAGATAAACCGTGTGACCCAAAAAAGTTGGAAAATTTACAAAATTGTCACTCTGGGATTTTAAAACCCAACTCAGGTTTCTCCTCCATTTATACCCTTGCAACCCTAGTGACTAAATTGGATGACCTAAGCTTCCAAGATGTGATTCTCCTTAGATTCTAAGCTGTTTGAAGCACCATTGGTTGTAGATCGAAGCCTCAGGTAAGTATAATATCCTCTTTGCTTCCTATTTTTGATTAGGGTTTTCATATTTCTCCCAAATAATTTTGAATATATAAAACCATATTTTTACAGTGAGTTCTAGTTTGGGGATTCAAGTGGTGTTTGAATTCTAGATCAAAGGTTACTATTAAGAGTGCGTTCAACATCAAATTCGAGGTAGGTGATCTACAAGTATTATCCCATAGTTTTATTTTGGATTTGTGAATGAAAGTTTGTGTTATTGTTTTCCACTTATTGCGTTATTTGTTTTGTTGAAGTGTTTGATACAAATGGGTGTCTAAGGGACCAATAAAAACCCTCTCAATCCCTATGGGATCAGTAGAGGAGGACTTGACCATTTTAGGGCCACCCATGGGGTGGACGAGCATTTCCGGACCTAGAGAGTGGTAAGGGTTAAGTGAATGAGTGCCGAGTAATTATGTGAAGCCCATATAGAACATGTTAAATGGTTTATTATGTTTTAAATGGCATGATAATATATTTCCTAGGGTGATATGGCCTAAGGGGTTTTTTTTGGAATGACATGAAAACAGGTAAATTGGGTCAAATGGGATTATGTCAATTGTTCGATGAATTTCGTTAAAAATTCCTAGGAGTAATAGTGAATATTAATGTCTGACTATAATAGGATGTAATAAAGAAATAGATGGACATGTTTAATGGGTTAATACATTGGATTTTTGGTAAACCAAATGGGTTGAATGTAATAAAGTGATTGTGTTACGAGATATAAGAAATGTACTTGCAATAATAAATGGGCTAAATGATTTAATATATGGCCATTGATGAACATTGACTAAGTCATAGGGTATTTTGAGTAAAATTAAAGTTTAAGGCATGAGAATGGTAATTTGGATAAATAACTATGAATTTTAATTGGTAAATGTGTTAATGGGTTATGGCATAGTATTAATTCCCATGTTTTTGTTATGCATTCTGTTTTCCAACAACATTGGTTATGAAATGTTGTGTTATGTTATGTTGTGGTGATTTGATAAATAAGAATGTGAACATGTATTGGTAGGGTGGGGTATTGAATTTAGGTTCTATGCCCACAGGCCGAGTTAGACTGAGGCTCTAAACTCCAACAAAAAATTCACGGGTTGTGGAAGGGGATGGAGACTCTATTCCCCTAACAGTTTCATTTTACCTGGACCGAGGCTTCGAGGTGAGGATAATGTATTGATGTGAAATGTGTATCCATAGTGAGATAGGGACTTGATTTGTTTCCCCTATGAATTGTGATTTATTTCCTTAGACCACTGTGTGTAGATGATAATTATGGAAAACCCATTGAACATGTGATCAAAATGGATTAAGGAATGAAAGTGGTATAAAAATGAAATTGGCATAAATTCTAGGAGTTAATTAAGTGAACCTTGGATATCTAATGGAACCATAGTTTTTCTTTGTTTACCTATCATTTATTTTATACTTGCATGAACTGTATATCAGACTAGATATTTTGTAGACACCGTTGGTGGTGGCCTACTGGGTTTTATATTCACACCTTGATCGGACCGCCATTGGGTACCCGAGTAGATTTCTAGGTTTCAGGTTAGGTTAAGGGAAACTTTCCTACACTATAATGTTGAGTTGGGCTCAAGATGTATATGGAGAAGGATGTATAATTATATTTAGAATCCATTTGGATATTCGGCTATTGTCTTATTTTTGGGTTTTATTCACTTGCACTACTAATTTTTCATGACATGGTTAATGTCAAATTATGGTTTGTACCCAGTTGGGAGATGTTTGGATTGTATGTTTATTAGTTGTTTAATATTTTTTCTTCTATTTATATTGTGTTTTTCTTTGGATTACTCTAGTAAAGAGTGTATAGTCTCCCCACATGACTCATTAGACCCTCACCACTAGTCAGCAACCTCTGGTTACGGGGAGGCGCGCTTGAGGTCATGTGATGCCCTAACTCGGGGCACCAGTTTAGTGGATCCCAGGTCAGGGACATTAAAAAGTGGTATCAGAGGAGTTATTTTATCTTTCTCACTATTTGGGGATGGTAGATTGGGGATTAGGATGTGTCGGGCCTTGGTAATGAGCTCGTGCTTGGGAGTAGTTAACCCATATATAAGGAAAAACCCAAGTCACCCTGGGTGGGAATTATTGTTCTTGATTCATGTTATTATAGTTGAATGATATTTCACCATTGGGTGATGCACATGTTATGTGATTTTACCAATTTATGATATTTTTCTCATTGTTGTAAGGACATGAGGTTGTGTATTCATGCATCATTTTAGGCACCTAAAGATATAGGTGGCATGCATCATTATAGGTACACACACGGGATGGGTGTGCATAGAATAGAGAGTAGAATGCATTTTATTTCCTTGAAAAATTTTAAGAAAGTGAAGCCTAATAATGGTAATGAAATTAGTAGAATAAAAAGATAGTAAATGGATATTTAAGGAATATCGTGTATAAAGAAATGTTTTGATCGGGTTAAAATTTTGGGTTTTGATAAATTGGAAGGGTTGATTTGGTATCTAAAAGAGAATGATTTCCTAATGATGGTAAAACAGTTAATGAATTTTTTCTAATGAAAGGTGTAAATGAGTTAAAATGATGATTTTAACAAGTTTTGAAATGGGAAATGTGCCTGAGGGGAAAGGATCATGTTGTAAAATAAGAACTGATTTGAAGAGGTGCTGATGAAAGACTTGAGGTTAAGAAAATTGGTTACCCCATGTTGACCACTACCCGAGGTAGGTATGGTAGAGGGTAGTGTTCAAAGTATGATGATGGTCATTCAGATAGAGCATGAAGAATGGTTTTTTAAAGGTTGATAGCATGGGAACTTTTCCATCCGTGGTTAAATCATATTGGTCATTCTTCGAAGCATCGGGTGAATGATAAGTTTAAAATGGGAATGATTAATTTCTAGGGTGGATTTCCTTTGGGTTGTCAGTTTGAACCTTGTATGTGTGGGTTGGGACAGTGAGAGTTCCCTAGTCTGGGACTTTGGATTTGGATTGTGAGGCCGTTCCGTTTATGATGTGGCCTAGGTTGCGTGTTTAGGGAACCCTTGGTAGGGTTGTGGCCTTTGGGTTGCGAGGAATTGTTCAGTAATGTGAGTGATGAAACTATCATGGTTCGTGACCATACAATGTGCATGCTAGACCATAAGGATGGTGCTTGGGTCTTAGTGACCTTGTGAGTAGAGACCCGACAAGTTGCATTTTGAATCCTAGAGAGGATGTTTTTCTTATAATAACGATGAATGCGTATACCTTTGGTTTGAAACCTATAGTAAATGGTTTCTTTGCGCATTAGACTCAGTGTGCATCAGAATGGGGGTGAGAGTTCCATTTCTGAGCATTTCTTTGTTCGTTTCATGGTATGTATGGTTTGGAGAGGGTAAAAATGGATTTTATTGGGTGTGAATCTAGTATTGGGAGTTGGTAACATTCATCCTTTGAGGTGACCTATGAGGAAGGTCAGATGGGGTTTCTAGTGCTTTTGGGTGTGTGTCGCACATGTGGATGTTTTGGACTTGATAATGGAACTCAGAATGTTTCATGGTGCAGGTTTGGCCTAGAAGGATAAGTGGGAAGGTTGATGGCTGGTGGTGAAACTCGAGTTGTGGTTATGCGTTGATAGTTTCAAAAAAAAAGAAATGGTGAACTCACAAAAGGTTAACCCAGTGGTGTAGGTACTTGGAATGTGAGCATGGGAGATTCTCCAGAGGTGGTGTCAATGCATACCAAGTACCACTGAGTTTAGTAAATGGTATCATGGTGCCCCAATTCTTTTTTAAGGAAAACCCAACATTTGTGATAAGATGTAAGGTTTATTTTTAAGGGTTTTATTACATGGATTCCTAACTCACCTGTTTGGATGATGATTAATGGAGGTCTCAAAGTTGTTTTGAGCAGAAGAGACAAGGGTGACTGAAGTGAAGTTATATTATTTCTCTCGATGGTGACATCTAAGTTTAGGGTGGTCATGTGGATGAACTTGTTTGTTTGAATGGTTTGGTTTTTGGGTGAGATGCATATGCCACATCAGGGCTGATAAAGCTGACTAACCAAGTGACATTGTTAGGTAAGAAAGCGGGCGATTGACTACACATAAATAATAATTGTTTTGTGAGAGGTCTTTGGTTTGATTGGAGTGTTAGAACTTTATGCTTCCATTGTTAGCTATTAAGGACACATCATAAGAATTCTAGTGGTGCGGTGGAAGTAGTGTCACCTGAAACATTGGTTCACGGATGCCTTGCGATTTGGACGTGAAGTAGTGATGAGACTTGGTTGGCATTTATACCTGACTAGTGGTGGTTAAGTGTCAATGAGATGCATTTGGTAAGGAAGACCAAGATCCTTGATAGGTCATAGTGCCCCATAGTTCGACATCAGAAATGGAAAAGTTGGTGGTGGTGTCCTTTGACAACTTCTTAGCATACCTAAACTAGTGACGATCCTATACAATATCTTTATATCGTCCCAATTACGTTGAGAAACTCTAGATTTATGATAAGAGACTTGAAGGTGTTTGGTTGGATGAGGGACTTCATGGAGTTTACACACATGGAAATGGAATACTTAGAGATTGATGATGGGATGTTCACCCTCGATGGACTTGGGTAAGGTCCTCGTGACAGAATGAGTGTTGAAAAACGTCATGGGTGCCATTCACAGAAGCTGAGAATGGGAATTGGGTGACATTTTTTTTTCTTATTTTGGAAAAAATATAGATGACCATATCTAAGTTTTAGGGTTAGGCTTGTGATCAAGTTTATGATGTGGTGGTTAGTACCCCTCATGGAGATCAATGGTAATGACACTTTTAATGTGGGGAGTCATAAGTTAGTCTTGGATGTGGAGAGGAGAACATCAGGTTGATGTAGTGGCACCCAGATAACAATGAGGAACCTGTGAGGTGAATGTTAGGTTCCTCAGAGAGGCAATGTGGGACTTGGATGTGGTGAATGATGAGCCAAGTATTGGCTTTGAGCTTAGGGTGGTTCTATGTGAAGTTTATGATGTCTGTACTGGAGTCATAAAAGGTATGGTTGGATATGGCAACAGGTTGTGGAAAGAGAGGTTGGGTTCTATAACTCCAATGAAGATTGGGGTTAAACTCAGGTAAAATTTTCCTTGGGTAGTTTTATAACATCTTTAAGTTGATGGAACCTTGGCCAGGTGTTGTGGTGTTATACTGAGGGTGAAACCCGATGATGGTCTGGAGGGCAGTAATGTTGTGATGATGGAATTATTCTAGAATTTATGAAATGACCTCAATGGGTGCACAAGATGATAATGATAGGTTGCAAGTCAGTAAGCACCTTGGGAAGGTGAGAAAGGGGTAGCGTACCATTAGTGGAAGGTGGGTGTTTTGGGGAAAGCCAGTCGGGAAGGTTAGACCTGATATGGTAAACTTGAATGGGTATGGTAAGAGTGACCCACTTCTGGGTTGATGTTGTGGCAACAAGTGCTTTTTAAAAATAAATTTGTACCTAGGGGAGGTCGTTTTGATCTTAGTACTTGAATGGATAGTGTAGTAATGTCCTTCCAAATGGTTTTTACGGTGCAAATGGATTCCAAAGGATAGTAATGCTCTTATGGATGTTGGGGAGCAGTTAGTTGGAACATGTCATGTGATGTGAAATTAGGGTTGAGGTTTGAGTGGTCTTTCATCAAAATTGGAGGTTCCAAGTAACTGAAGATGGTGGAAATAACCATACTAGATAAATGGTTGGTTGATGACGTGACTAGAGTTTTGGGTTGGAATGACTCAATTAGTCACCATTTAGGTGAGTTAGCCTTAATTGAGAGCTTTGGAACGAGTTTAATTGGTTAAGTACCCAAGAGTTTTGTGTTGAATTTAGATGTATAGTTGTAGAGTGAGATCGTCAAGAAACATATTTGGAAGGATTTTGTGTTTTCCTTCAGGTGATATTGGGTTTTCTCACTGTTAGAGTTAGGAGAATGGGAAAATGATGCCAAGTGATTTGGGTATGGTGGAAGTGGATGCATCCTTGAGGTGTTTTCTGGTTCGTGTTGTGGGTTGTGGTGAGGAATTATTGAGGGAAACGTCTATTCCCTTGATCCATGGTTGGTGGCCTTGTGATGTGAAACTAGAAACTTGGAAAGTGAGAATGGATAGGCATGCCTTATAGCTTGATCTCTTGTTACAAAAGTTTGGTGATGCTCAGAAGAGTGACTCAAGGATGAGGCATTATAAGTGGGGAGGTTGTAAGATCCCAATTTATACATAAGGAACGTTCTTGTTTCTATTTCAGTTTAAGTTCCTTATTTTAGTCTAAATAAGTGTTTCCCAAGTTCATGTGAAGAATCTAGGGTGTTCTGGGAGTTTGGGACACGAAGTAGGATGAAAGAGCAGTTTCTGGGAATGTTGCACGATTTGTGCACGGGTAGTGAAAACCGTGCAGAGCATCCCAGGTAACCATGCATCCATAAATAGAGGATTACACATGGTTAGAACACAGTTAATAAAACTATGTTAAATCCCCAAGAAACCATGTGAATGGGGTGTTTTTCAGATAGTGTATCGTGCACCGTTTGCGCACGGTTTGGAAAACCGTGAGGCCATGAAAAGTTGGAAAATTTAAAAAATTGCCACTCCAGGATTTTAAACCCCAACTCAGGTTTCTCCTATATTTCTCCCTCTGAAACCCTAGGGACGAACTTGGATGACCCAAGCTTCCAAGAGGTGATTCTCCTTCAATTCTAGGCTATCTGGAGCACCGTTGGTTGTAGATCGAAGCCCCTGGTAAGTCTAATATCCTCTTTGATTCCTCTTTTTTATTAGGGTTTTCATATTTCTCCCATATCATTCCAAATCTCTAAAACCCTTTTTTATAGTGATATCTAGGTTGGGTATTCAAGGGGTGTTTGAATCCAGATCAAATTCTATGATAAAGAGTGTGTTCATCGTCAGATTCGAGGTAGGTGGTCTACAAGTATTATATCATAGTTTTATTTTGGATTTGTGTATGAAAGTTTGTGTTCTTGTTTTCCCCCTTTTGTATTATTGGTTACATTGAAGTGTTTGATAAAAATGGGTGTCTAAGGGATCAATAGAAACCCTCTCAATCCCCGTGGGATGCATAGAGGAGGACATGACCATTTTGGGGCCACCCATGGGGTGCGCTGACATTTCAGTACCTAGAGAGTGGTAAGGGTTAAGTGAATGAGTGATGAGTAATAATGTGAAGCCCATGTAAAACATGTTAAATGGTTGATTATGCTATAAATGGTTTGATAATAGATGTGACTAGGGTGATAAGGCATAAGGGGGTTGTTTGGAATGACATGAAAATTGGCAAATTGGGTCAAATGGGATTATGTCAATTGTTTGAAGGATTTGGTTAGAAATGCATAAGAAGAATAGTGAATATTAATAGAGGAATATAATAGTATATAATAAGGAAACAGATGGACATGTTTAATGGTTTAATACATGGGATGTTTTGGTACACCTAATGGGTTGAATGTAATAAAGTGATTGTGTTATGAGATATGAGAAATGCACTTTAAATGATAAATGGGATAAATGGGTTAATATATGGCCATTGATGAATATTGACTAAAGAATAGGGGTTGTTGAGTAAACTTAAAGGGTTAAGACATGAGAATGGGAATTTGGATAAATAACTATGAATTTTAATCGGTAAATGTGTTAATGGGTTATGGAATAATATTAATACTTATGTTGTTGTTACGAATTGTGTTTTCCAATGGCATTGGTTATGATGTGTTGTATTATGGTATGTTGTGGTGATTTGATAAATAAGCATGTGAACACGCCTTGGTAGATTGGGGTATTGACTTGAGGTTCTATGCCCATGGGTCGAGTTAGACTGATGCTCTAAACTCTACCCCAAAATGCACGGGTTAGGGAAGGGGACGAAGGCTCTATTCCCCTAACGGTTTCATTCCACCCGGACTAAGGCTTTGAGGTAAGGATAATGTATTGATGTGAAATGTGTACCCCTAGTGAGATAAAGACTTTATTTTTTCCCTTTTCATTGTGATTTATTTCCTTATACCCTTTTGTGGATGATAATTATGGCTAAGCCATGGAACATGTGATCAAAATGGATTAAGGGATGAAGGTGGTATACAAATGAAATTTGGGTAAATGCTCGGAGTTAATTAAGTAAACCTTGGATATCTAATGGAACCCAAGTTATCCGTTGTTTACCTATTAGTTATTTTATATTTTAATGCACTATCTATTAGAATAGATATTTTATAGACATTTTTGGTGCTAGCCTACTGAGTTTTGTACTCACACCCTGCTCGGGCCACCGTTGGGTACCCGATCAGATTTCTTGGTTATAGGCCGGGTTAAGGGAAAAGGCCCTACACTATGATGTTGAGTTTGGATCTAGATCTATATAAATAAGGACCCATAATTAGAGTCAGGGCCCGTTTGTAAATTTGTCTGTTGTCTTATTTTTGGGTTTTATTCACTTGCACTACTAGTTTTTCATGAAATGGTTAATATTTAATTATGGTTTGTAACAAGTTGGGAGATGTTTGGATTGTATTTTTATTAGTTGTTTAATATTTTTTCCACTATTTATATTGTGTTCTACTGTGGATTACTCTGGTAAATAGGGTATAGTCTCCCCACGCGACTCATTAGACCCTCGCTACTAGTCAACAACCTCTGGTGTACAGGGAGGTGCACTTGAGGTCATGTGATGACCCGACTCGGGGCACCGGTTTAGTGGCTCTTGGGTCGAGGACGTTACATATATGAATATTCATTATATTATACAAACACACACTTGAGGATCTTAAATTTATAATGCCTTTGGAAACATGGAAATATAAGCAATTGGTTCATAAGAGTTCTACATCATCTCCCTCTTAGTTTCTCATAACTAGCACCCTTCTTATAAATATCACACATAATACTTATCAGCATAAAATGGGGAAAACATAAGAAGAGGAGAGATCATATGATAAGTAAGATTAAAAAAAGAATATATCAATATAAAATCAGCATATGGGGGATGTTAATATGGGAATAACTTTTGAAAACCATACCTATCATATCATGGATCATAAATATGAGTCATATCAGAAATATTGGTAGTTCAAAATACATGAATCATAATGTAATCAAATAACATGAGCCATGAGAGAATAACACTGGAATAAGACATATATTTTTGGTATGCACATAATCATAAAAAAATTTATTTTAAGGCTATCCACCAAGATATTCATAACAAGTTAGGCTTGGGATAACCACCCATGTACCTATATCAAGATTGGGATAACCTCTCATGTACCCTATTTCAAGCTCAGACTAACCACCCATGTACCCTATTTCAGGATTAAGATATCCTCCCATGTACCCTTTATTGTTATATAACATAACTTATTACCCAATTAATTAAATGGAGATATAGGTCCCACCCATCCCATATTGAAAAATCATACATATGTGTACCACAAGATCATAAAACATTCATCATACCAGAACCCATGAAAATAAATGGGTTTTATAAAACATTTCATCATAGAAAAACCTGTTAAAAAGAAATGGGGTTCATAATCATTTCATCATTTCATCATAATATAAACCATGAAAAAATGAATGGGTTTTATAAACATCTTTTCATTATAAAAATGATCCATTCAGGGAAAGAATAAGAATTTTATCCTTGGATCATATTCGCAATAAAGAATAATTTATTTAAAAGGATTCCATCTTATATTTAAAATGATATTGAAATATCACTTAGAACATTTCTTGAGGAAAATGATATTTACACTTAGAAAATCACTTTTTAAAACATAAAATAATTTCAAAATCCTTTTATTTGAAAATAATCTCAGAAACTTATAAAGTCAGATTTAAATAACAATTAAAAAATTTATTAAAAAAAATAACCTATTCAATTTGAAAAACTATTTTTTTAAAAAATATATTTTTTTAAAATTCCTTTCTTTAAAAATAACATTAGAAACTTATAAAAAAGTCAAAATATCAATTAAAACATTTAATTATGAAAATAACATTTTCACATTAAAAAATTCTTTTTAAAAAATAAAATATATTTTTAAATCCTTTTATTTAAAAATAACCTTTGAAAATTATAAATGAATTGTTATGGTCTGTGTCTTCCCAGTTGGTTACGTTTTCAGTTTTTAACATTGGAGGTGTTCGGGGGAGGTTTTGGGATTTTTCAGTGGAAACTGGAGGTGTAGTAGGGCTGCTACAGGACATAAACATCGTGTAAACTTTACATAATGTGAAAGTTGGTTTCATGGATTCTCTAGGGACAGTTCACAATGTATGGATTTTTGGGGATAAATATTGAAAAGATAATGCATTTTCAATGAAATTGATCCTTGAGGATTACACGATGTGAAAGGGCATTGCACATCCTGTAAATCCCCGATGTAGTGCAATTTTAAAAGTTATTTTTCAGCTAAATTTTCATTAATTTGGACATGGATTCTTCTTCCTATAATTTTAGAATAACCCTAGGAATCCTTGGGAGATATTAAAGCCCTCTTCTACCCTCTTTTATCCATTGGTCATGGTGGTTGTTCATTAGAAGTACGTGGTAAGCCCTTCCTTCTTCTTGGATGGGTTTCTCTCGTTCTTCTTTAGGGTTTCACTACGGTGGTGCGGGTTGGTTTTGGTTTTGTGTCTAGGATGAATTTTTATGGTCTTTGGGTGTGGTTTAGGTTTATCAATGAATTATTATGGTTTTAAGAGCTTCTTCTTCACCCGACGGTGCACAATGAGTTGACAAAGCTTCTTTAAGGCAGGGATTCCATCATTTCTCTTTATTATGTATTATGCGAGAGGAGTTTACTTTTGATTATCTATGTATTATGGTTGTAACGATATAATAAAAGATAAATAATTGGTTAAATTAAAATTTTAGGGGGTAATGAGGTTTTATTCACATGTTTTTACAACTTTGATATTGTTGTGATGTGATGGATTGTGCGAGATTGTGGTCTTGCTGAAAAATTATAGTCATTAGAGTCTTTTTTGTGCTGGATATATGTGATGTGATTCTTTATTTGGTTGAGATTGTTCTGATATCACCCTAAAATGGAAATTTATTAAAAAATTATATTTTGATAATGAAATAGTTCCCCTAGGATTTTTATTCGTGTGATAATGCCCCTAAAATAAAGTAGAATATGATAAAACCCCTTTATAAATCTATAAAATGATTTTGATGTGTTGTGATGTATGGAAATTCATATGGGATTAAAATGTCTGGTAATGGAAGGTGGGTTGATGGTTTTTTTGGCAATTATTTTTGGTGTGGTGAGGTGGTTTGTTTTTCCATTATTTTTAGGCGTCAAGGTGGTGGGTTCTTTGTGCTAGATGCCTGAGTAGTGATGGAATAAATGAATAATAATGATTGAAATGACATGGGTTGGTTTGATTAATGAGATAGAAATGGTTAATGAATAATTAAATAATGGGATGTATGGTTAAATGTGGTTGGTGTTAAGTAATGAAAAGAATGAGATGATTAAATGAAATTGGTTGGAAACATGAATGTGGCTTGTGGCTTGTTGTGTGGTGTTATGCATTTAGAGGTGGAAACAAAAGGGTTAGTGTTATGATTTGGTTGGTTTGCTTCTGAACCAATATTTTGGGATTGAGTGTTTGATATTATATATATATTTATGTTCTTGTGAATTCTATACACACACCTCCCATGTCGAGCACTACGTGCCGACACCCTCATATCACACGTACATGTGTGTGTGTGTGGGGGGGGGGGTGTTTCCTGATATTCGGTGTGGAGGAAAGATTATTAGGTACACTCTATTTCCCGATATATCTTCTAGACAAGGTAGGTATTTCATAAGATATGATGGCTAGAGGTCTTTTTGTTCATTATATGTGGTTGTGATAGCCTAGGTGTTTTTGGGTGAGGAGTGACCATGCTTTTGGGGCGGTGGGCCAGGTGTTTTCGGGTGAGGTATAATTATTATTGTGGGATAGCTTTTGGAGGGAGTTGTTCATGGTAGGATGAGGTCATGATGTTGATTTCCTACATGTTCAAAATACCCTACTAATATGGTTTGGTAGTGGTTGTGTTATGGCTCAGTTGTTTTTGGGTGAGATGTGATGTGGTCGTGTTTGTGGGATGACAAGACACAGTTTTTTCGGGTGAGGTGTGTTGTGACCATGATTGTGGGTAAGTGTAATATACAAAAGGTATGGGAGTTCCATGATGTATGAAGATGGGGTGTGTGAGTGGCATACTAGTGGGAAAGTGGTGTGAGTACCTTTATCGATACGCTTGTTGTTATATTATGTTACTTGGCTTGTGTTATTAGGTGAGCATGCCTTGGTGAGGTTTGGTTTGGTTAGTATACCTATATAAGCATTGTTTGGTTTTTCTATTTTCTCACAGGTGCATTAGTATTATTCTTTCACATGTGCACAAGAGACTTTGGTTTCCTAATGAGTATACTTGTATGATCACTCTAGGTATATAAAACTATTTTCAAGTTTCTATGAGGTTTACATGGATCATGCTAGACATTATTTATCTCCTACGTTTGGATAGTTTCTATTTCACTGATTTATCTTTACTTTTGGGTATTTTATTTGGAGATTTTATTGCATCTATTTAATTTATACATGAAATTTTAGATTGTTTGGTTTTCTTTTTATATTATGACTTATAGTTTATTGTAGTGATTCATCTTATATCCTAATCCCATTTATATTATTGAGGTAAATTACTCCCATACATGAGATTTTTATACCCTTAGTGCTGGTTGACAACTTGGGGACTACTGGAGGCAAGACTCGGGGGTCATTATCTCTCCCCTCATTGTAGTATCTTTGAAGGGAGGGGATCATGATAGAGTGGTATGAAATGGAGGTTGAGAGATAAAATGAAGTTTGGAGTTAAGAATAGTGAGGATTGCATGAGTTGGTATGGAAATAATGCCGGTTGACCTTGGTGTGCAACATAGTCCAGGAAGGCCGGCTAAGAGATTGGATTTTAGGCCCCCCCTATGATCCAGTGTACATACTTTGAGCTTAATGAATGAATAAGTGAGATGGACCTTATTTTAGGCTAGAGATCTAGGAAAGGTACATGAAATATGATGACTTGTGTTATTGTTTGAATACGGTTATTTTTGTAAGGTTAAAATGAATAAAGTGAATTAAAATGAATCTAAATAAAATTCCATACTACTGGGATTAAGAAATTCATTGTTTTCATTACAGCTATCGATCCTATTCATCATCCATGTGTGGCTCCTATAATTGTGGTTCAAAAGGATGATCTGATTGATCATTGTAGGGTTAATTTGATAGAGGAGGATAAGGCTTGTTAGAGGGTGTTGCATGCTTTCCAATGGAAATCTTTAGTTAAGTGTGAGGGAAATGTTTCAGGTGTGTAGATAGAGAGATGGATGGAGGATCTCGAGATTACTTTTAGTTTGATTCGAGCCCCAAAAGAGTAATGGGTCCCTTTGACTGTCATTCAGATGTGGGGAGCTACACGTCGGTAGTGGAAACTGTATCAGGGAGAGCGGAAGGAGGAATTTGTTCTATGGGTTGGATACTAAATGGAGTTTCAGGTAAAGAACCTTTTGTTGACCATGAATATAGTAAACAGGTAGGAGCTTCTTTCTCTTCAATAGGGGACCATGTCATTATAGGATCTAGGAATCAGGTTCAAAAACCTTCTTAGTTTCCCCAGATATTTTTCCAGATGAAGAGTCTCATGCAAGATTTCTTAAGGAGGAACTCCATCCTTTTATCTAGTATGCAGTTATTCCTTTTATGTTTCTGATGTATCTGAAGGTCTAGGAAAAGGAATAGATGGTCGAGTGGATGCAATCACAAGGAGGTTTTTCATGTGAGGGAAACTAGCAGTGTTCCTAGAGTAGTAGAGTTGTCAGTGGTTGGTCATAGACACCAAGACCTTCAAGGTTTCGATTAGTATGGAGTTGAACTCAATAGGTTACTTTTAGGTCTTCTGGGGATAGTGGGTTTTATTATTTTCTTAGGAACTTTGTTCTAGTGTGTTTTGGTTGTGGGGTTCATGGAAATTTCCAAAAAAAGTTCTCATTTGTTCCCTGAGCTAAGTTTAGTGGAGGTGGATAGGTTCAAGTCCAACCTCATTAACAACTTCCAGTGAGACTGTTTCAACCACAGGGCAATAGGTTTTTTCTCCATAGAGCGGAGATGGAGGAGCTAGATGAAAAAGTCAATATGTTCCTAGAATTTAGGGACTAAAACTTGAGTGTGGACATAAAGGTGGTCATCATAAGAGAGGTAGATGAGCTAGGTGTGGTCAGTTTCACATAGTGGAGGCAACAGTTCTAGAGGGGCCATGGCTGTCATAGGCACAATCCATTTGTTTAGTACCAGTGTATGTTATTTTTTTTGATTTAGGAGCTTCAGACTCGTTTTTTTCACCCACTCTTTCCCATTATCTGGGAATAGACTTAGAGAGGCTTCTCGTGCCCCTAAGGTTAACTACCCTAGTCAGAGGCTAGACCAACGTGATTGATGTGTTCCAGGGATGTAGACTGGTGATGGGGACACATAAGTCCTATGGGGATATTTTCTTACTATATATATATATATCCATACAATTTCATCCTTAGAATAGACTTGTTTTATTATGTATGTGCTGTTATTGACTACTTCTGGGGGGTGTCGTGTTTTCAAATGTGGATGGATAATGTGTGGTATTTGTTTCTAAGAAGGGTTTTCAGCACTACTAAAAAACCAACCTATAACAGTGTTGACATTTATCAGTGCTTGAAAAATTCTTTGATAAAGTTTATCTTTATCAGTGCTAAAATAATCTTTGATAAAATAATCCCTTTATCTATGAAAAAAACTGATAAAATCAACCCTTTATCAATACTTTTTTAGCACTGATAAAATTTAACCTTTATTAGTGCTTTATTTTAGTGTTGATAAAGGAAACCTATATCAACGCTTTATTTATAGTGCTGATAAAATGTTCCCTTTATCATCACGTTTTTAGCACTGATAAAAGTTTCCCTTCATTTGAACTTTTTTAGCACTGATAAAGGTCCACAATAAAATGAAAAATTAAACAAATAAAAATAAAATAAGTAAATTAATAAAAATATCAAACAATTTTTTAATTAAACAATTATTGATAAAAATGAAAAAAATTTAATATACATATATATAGATTATAAATATTAATAAATAGTATATATTAAATATAGATATATAAAATGAATAAGTATAAAATATATATAAATATAATGTTAATTAGAAACATATTAATATCTTATTCATTTTTAATGTTGTTTGATTTTTCAATTTAACCGATATTAAACATCGTTTGTTGCATTTATTACACATACAAACATATATATATATATATATTAATGCATTTTTATACACAAACACACAAACACAAATATATGCACAATATATAGAAACACATACACCTAATATGTATGTAATTTATTCAAATTTTAGTATAGTTTATAATTTCATTATAACATGATACATTTAATATATATTATGTTTTTAATCAGTTAATGTTTTTAATACTATAGTTAGGGTATTTATTTTTAATGTTTTTTATTTTTTATTTTATTTTTGAATTAGATCATTTTTTATATATTTATTTATCATGTTTTAGTATTTTCAATATGTATTCAACCACTTAAATATATATCTATATATCCATATTTTTTTAATAACTTATATTTAATTAATAAAACTTATCCATTTTTTCAATATTTTTAATGTGTACTCATTTTTAATTATTCAACTTTACTCATTTTTAAAATTCATGTATTTAAGATTATATTTACATTAATAATGTTAAAAATATTTTTGTAAATACAAATTTAGAAATAAATAATAAATGTATATTTACTATTTTTTTGAATAGAAGCCATAGCACCCCCATTACACGTTTTAATCTTCCAATTGAGTAGCCCACCTCTCATAAAATGGTTAAAGAGCCCCAGGCTCACCCTTCGCCTCATAGTTGATACTACGTAAAACCACCCCACCCCACACCACTCGACACAAAAGAGGGGACTAAGTCAATGACGGTGAAATTATGATACCAAAACAAAACCAGTGGGAATTGAACCCCCCGACTCTGAGGAACCAAGAGAATGACCCACCCGTTGGGCCACGCCCATTGGGGCAATGTATATTTACTATATTAATAATTATTATAAATAAATAATAATTATATTTTAAATAAGTATTTATTAAATTAGAAATAATTAGTTATATATATTTGAATAAGTATAAAATTATAATAAATCTATTTAAATAATTATAATAAGTTTTGTAATTATATTTAAATAATTATAAATACAAAACTTTTAATGAAACTTTTGTAGCATTAATAAAGATCAATCTTTATTAGTGCGAATTAAGTGATGTTAAAAGAAATATTTATCAACACTAAAGCTGTAGCATTGATAAATATGTCTTTAATCATCACTTTTTTAGCACTATTAAAGCTCAAGATTTGTCAGCGCTAAAAAAGAATTGATTAAAGACATATTTATCAGTGCATATAAATTTAGTGTTGATAAAATGTATGTTTGTACACACTTTTTTGATAGTGCTGTTAAAAGTTTCCCTGATCTATTTAAAAAAATTCCAAGCACAACTCAACCACTCACAATTCTCAAGATCTAAAAGAACTCCTCCATTATCAGTGCAAATACTCTACACTCCCTCGAATTAATCAAGGATAGAATTTAATGTATGCTATTTTCTACTCTTCCTCTATAGTTTTTTGATGTTTTGGGTTCTGTTTTTTCTTCATTTTTTCACTATTCTTAAACACGATGAACCCTATATCTCATCTCATTAGTACTAAAATACAACGTCTATGGTTCAATTTCATAATTTTTATACTTTCATATATATTTGACTATCCAACCCATTTGTCCCTAGAGACACACATATATGGTTTACTCTCCTCTCGATATTAATAAGGATACCTCTCACCCACTCATTTTTCTCTTCATTTGAATAATATAGGGTTCCAAAATCTAAGTCATTTCTCAAATATAATTCATCCTGCATACTATATTATAGATTCTAAAGTCTTAATTATAAGGGGTTTTAAGGATTAAGGGATACCAAGTTGTGGTCCTCATTTATGGGTGATGAATATATAGGGACCAAGGTAAGTGTAAAAATCATTAAAACATGTTTTGTGGATTTTGGTTATTAATAAAAATTGTTAAACCATGAAATGGGTTATTTAAATTTATGATTTTGATGAATACTTTTTTATTGAATTCAAAAAAATATTTAATTAATTAGTTTCATTTCAAAAATTATTTTAGTGATGTATCTTGTGAGGGTTTTGTTTTTTAATTAATTCAAGATTATTCTTGAACTTTAACCATGGGTTACAAATAGTGATGGGGAATTTATTTAGTGAGAAAAGTAAGCTGAAATGTTTTTTAATTTTTTTTTCTAGATTGGATATAGTTGAGAAATCATTGGGTAAATGGAATTAGAAATGCACAACAACATATAAAGAGTGTATTTCACAAAAGTAATTAAGTTATCCATGGTTAGATAGTTGATAGATAAAACTATGAGATGTGATTTATTAATAGTTTTACTAATAAAAATAGAGAGATATTTAATTTATATGATAAAAAAATAATTTGAAAATCCATCTAACATGGTGAATAACCGTAGAGAGAACACAAATTTATTAAAATGTACTTTTGATGGTTTGAATCTTTATGTTCTATAAGTTATGATAACTTTTTATCCATGTACAAAATACAAAAAATAGAGATATAATCCCCCTATTATAATTAACCTTTTGTTTCATTTCATATACAAAACTCTCTTCTTCTTTGATAACTATTTGTCACTAGGTTAAAGTGCTAACACTCCTTTGGTGATCTAGGGTCCTTAGGAATATTTTTGTGATTGAAGGATTTTGTAATCTTTTCAAAGTCTAGAATAATTTGTTTTTTGCTTCAGTGTTATAAATAAAACATATTCCATTGAATCTTAAAGAAGGATTCCACTAATACTATATTACAATATTCCATAGGTAATTTTTTTTTGTTTCCATTCATATTTATCCTTGAGATAAATCCGCCCTTTTTAAGTTTTTTATCCCTCTAATGATCATAGGATGATACCCTAAAACTCATAAGTGGTATCGGAGAATTATTATTCATGGAAAAAATATATTAATCTATTAGTTTTTTGAATAAATAAATTTCATATTATATTATGTCAATATCATATATTATGATATGAAGGATTTATTTTTTCGAATTAATAAATTTCATATTATATTCCATTAGTGTAGGTTCCAAGGACACTTTAATCCTTAAATGCTTGATTTTATTCCATCTATTGATGATGGATGGGAATCCCTCTTTCAAAATATCCTTTCTCCCGTCATCAAGAGATGAAAGGAAATCAAGTGTCTGAGGAAAGATTAAATAAAGGCAGTGAATGTTAGTTGTACTACAGTATTGAATTATTATATCTTTGTTTAATATTTCGTGCAAGATACATGAAATTGTGGTCTTTTATGCATGGATTGTATTGTATTGTTGTTATTCAATAAAAATTAAATGTTTGACTACTCATGAAGACAATGGATTTTGAACATTATGATGTTTCCAATCCCAAGAAAGAATAGATAGTTGATGATGAAACTACAGAATTATTAGGGTATCAACAACATGTTGATGAAAAAAATGAAAAAAAACAACGACACAACATCACAGTTTTGAATAAAATTATCAAGGTAATAAGCCAGGTTATAAAATTTGAGATTAGATGGAATCAACATGGACAACCTATTTACCCCAATAAGTCAACACTCATTAATTATCTTAGGGTCACAATGAGGATTAATGTGATGATAGATATTGAATCATGGAACCACATCCAACTTGTAATGAAGTAAATCCTTTGGAAATATATAATAGTAATTTTACAATATAGTTTCTCTATTTTACTGAAAAATTATATAATAAAACGTTGATTTAGTTTTCATTATTCCTTGGATAATTTTTTATTTTATAAGATTTACATAATAAATTTGTCCTAATAGCCGTTGGAAAATTCCATAGAGGCTTCAAAACTCTTTTGAAGAAGTTACATCTTAGGGATGCTGAGGGGAAAATAAAGCCCCACCCACCACTTTGTTATAAACATATTATAAAGTAGGAAACATGAACTATTTTCAGCAATCGTCACTATGATAAATCATTTTAGGTTCATTGTGAACGATAATTTATTATTTGAAATTATTTATTTTATCCAACTTGATTCAAAATTATTAATTTATGGAACAACAAAAGAGTGATGAAAATATAGAACGTGCATCAAAACCAGCATACCCCTATCGCAAATGAAGGATGAGGTAAACTTCATTAGAGAAGAATTTTTATGTATTATAAATCAATAATAAAATTTTAATTGTGTGATATGAAACAATATATGTTCATTTGATTATATGTATATTGATGAATCAAAATATGAAGCCACTTCCATCCCGAGTCATGTGCTATTAAAGGAGGATCGTGTAAATAAGGATGATATATTAATTGATGAAAACAAAACATCAGTATGGGAAGAATGTCTAAGTATTACATAATTGTATTTAGTTATGATTTATAACAATATTACATAAAATAGATATTTTCATATTTTCTTATATGGTTTAGACATAAGAATCATCAACGACTGTACCTGAAGAAAAGGGAGTTTCAATAGCTTTGAAGCGGCCAAAACAATATGACCGTGTTAGAGGATTAGGTTTTAGAGTCTCTCATTGAACATATTTCAAGAATATAAAACCACATGAAGATACATATAATATGATGAGATGAATGAATACACAAATATACTCACTGCAAGATATTATTTTGCGGTCTAGTTTGGAATACCGATGTATAAGAAAAGATCAAAGTGAACCAGAGGTGGAGAAAAAGTCCTCACATGATCCAAATGATGCCACTGACTTTGAGGATATTCATTCCTCCCAAAACTTATTTTTAGTTAATCAATTTTTTCATTTCCCTTTCTCCATAATGTGAATAAAACAACTTCTGATAACTTTATATTACTAAAATTCTATAGGGTGTAATTGTATGTGATTTTTTCTATCAACACCCACGTACCACCATGTTTGAAGGGTTACAATGTATAATATCTTGAGAGACTATATACCCAATAAAAACCTCCAAAAATATCACTTGAGAGTGGGTATTGAGGTATCTTATGAGCCGATAACTGATTTTCTTGTTCCACTTGTTGATCTAGATTTTACAATGGTCGAAGCTGCTATTGGACCTTTCATAGCATGGCCATACAATCTTGTAAAGATACATGAGGTATATATTTAACACATTTTTTCATATAAAAAACATGTAATAGTTTATAATAAAAGGTTTAAAGTGAGTTATGATATTACTTATAGAGAAATTAGTGAAAAAATTAAAGGTCAAATCAAGATAATATAGTAAATTAACCAAGAAAAAAAATGAACTTCCAAGAGTACCTTCTCTCATCCAATTCAAGAGAAACACTTATTAGAATTAAAAATTCATATAGATACAACATTTAAAGATAAATTTATGTCTTAAATTCACTATGAAGAAGAAATATTTGGAGCTTCCATTACAAACAGAATGGGTCTCGAGTCTCTAAATTAGATTATCAAGCATGAATGTTTGGGCATCTCAATTGTGAATACATACATAAAGTACATTTTCATAATAAATCTATCCAAATAGCGAGATAAATATTTTTATTAAAGTTAATTAATAACTATTCATATTTTGTACATTCATTTATATTACATCTATATAAAGTAAAGATTATAGGAATCACGTTTTGGATTCATTAATCCCAATATCATTTTTACGATAAAAATTACTTTGGAAAAGAAAGAAATATATTTTAAAAGATATGAGTTACTCGAAGTGTTTAATAAAAAAATATAAGACAAAAGTATCTTTTTTATGCCTACAATTCAAGGGTAAAACTCTTTGATCTAATCACATAAAATATATTTTTCATTTTTTCAATAATTAATTGTTTTTTGTTTTTTTAGGAAGCACTGGATGCTGATAGCAGTCAACATAGGCACCCCGAATATTTATTTTTTGGATTCAATGCATGGATTTCCAACCAAACGACTACACATGATGTGTATTATGAATATTTAATACACTAAAATCAAAATTTTTTAGATAAAATTCTAATTATAAGTTCAGTATGTGTTTTAGCAAGTATTTTGTTATGACAGGCCAATCGCTAAATACAGGCTAAATCATGGCATGAGGTTGGTTTCTGAAAACCTAAAGCCCATGGATTACTAAAAATGGAAAACATTAAGGTGTATATAGAAATATTTAACTATCAAAACATTTCAGAAAAATTTACTTTTTTTGGTTAATGTTTCTATAGTGTCTAAAAAAAGATAATGAAGTCGATTGTGGATATTATGTTTGAAAATTTATGAGAGAAATCATACAGTATAATAATACCAGCACCCCCCAATAGTAAATTTCTGAAGGTAATCACAATTTCATTAAATATATTTCATAACCATTTTTTTGTTTATATTTACTCAATACTATCAAGATTTTCAACAAAAGAGTTACTAAAAATAAGAAATCAATTTTTTTAGAGATGAGTAAGAATCAAAATTTTTGTTAGAATGTATGCCAAAAACAAATTGAGGTGATTAAATGCTATGTTTGTGATCTATCATGAGTTATGACCTTAGAAAGATATTTGGGGTGTGAGGAATTAGTGTCATAATGATTATATATTATTATTGATATATTTCTCAAGGAGAAGATTAATGAAGGAAATTATTATTTTTGAAATCAATGACCTAAAAACAATAAAATTGTTGGGAAAACAAGGAGGTAGAGGAAAAGGAAAAGGTGGAGGTGGAGGTGGAGGTTAAGGAAGAGGTGAATGTGGAGGTAGATTTAGATTCAGATATCGACATGGAGGATGAGGTAGAGGTGAATATTGAGGTGGAGGCTGAGGTAGAGGAGGATACAAAGAACTGACTTGCAAACAACAAAATTGTTGGGAAATGAAGTAAAATAAGGATCATACCATGATTTTGTTTTATAAAATCTATTTAAAAGTTCACACAACACATGTCACTTAAGATATGATCTATTGTGTATCTTTCCAGTTTAAAATGACATTTTAGTAAAAAACAAATGTGTCGTACTCAAAATTGAGAAAACACATTCAGAATGTTTTGGTACTTTATAAAACTGATAAAAAAAATCATTCATGACGTGTATGGTTTATCCGCACCTCAATCTGATGCACGGTGTGACCGGTATGACTCCAAGTGCATCTTTTATATTCAAAAGTGACATTAATTTTAGTAAAAAAACAACTGACATACTCAAAACCAAGAAAACACATTCATATTGTTTTGGTACTTTAAGAAAATTATCCATATGTCATTTGTGATGTGTAGGGATTATCCACACCTCAATCCAATGTACAGTGTGACCGGTATGAATCCAAGTGCTTATTTTTATTCAAAAATAACATTAATTTTAATAAAAAAACTAAAATACTCAAAACCGAGTGAAAAAATTCCGATTGTTTTGATACTTTAGGAGAACAATCCACAAGTCATTTGGGATGTGTAGAATTTAGCCTCACCTTAATCCAACACACAGTGTGACTCCAAGTGCACCTTTTTTATTCAAAATTGACATTAAATTTAGTAAAAAAACAACCCACATACTCAAAACTGATAAAATGCATTTGGATTGTTTTATTACTTTAGTAAAATTATTCATACGTCATTTGTGATATATAGGGATTATATACACCTCAATCCAAAGAACAATGTGACCGATATGACTCCAATTACATCTTTTTTTATCTAAAAGTGACATTAATGTTCATAAGAAAACAACTAACATACTCAAAACTGTGATAATGATTTTTTATTATTTTGATACTTTAAGAAAAATATCCATGAGTCATTTGAGATGTGTAGTATTCAGTCGTGCCTCAATCTAATGTACGGTGTGACCAGTATGACTCAAAGTGCGTATTTTTTTATTCAAAATTGACATCAATTTTAGTAAAAAAATAAATGACATACTCAAAACTAAGAAAAAACATTCCAATTGTTTTGTTAGTTTAAAAAAATGATCCATACATCATTTTTGATGTATAGTGATCAGCTTAACCTCAATCTGACCCACAGTGTGATCTGTATGACTCCAAGTGCATCTTTTTATTCAAAAATGACATTAATTTTAATAAAAAAACTGACATACTCAAAACTAAGAAAACAAATTCTAATTGTTTTGACACTTTATTAAAATGACCCATGAATCATTTGGGATGTGTAACATTCAGCCGCACCTCAATCTAACGCATGGTGTGACGAGTATGACTCACAATGTGTTTTTTTATTTAAAACTGACATTAATTTTAATAAAAAAAAACTGACATACTCTATAATAGTATTTTATTTTTCTTGTATTTATGTTAGAAATTTTATTTAATTTTAAATTTAGTATTTTTATCTTATTTTTGTAATTTTTGCTTCTATTTCTATTGATGTAGTGTGTTGTTGCATCACACTGCACCGATTTCTGGTGATGCAGTGTGTTGTAGCACAATACTACTATTTTCACCTTTATTAGCACAACTAAATTCACTGATAAATATTTCATTTATCATCACTTTTAGAAGTGATGATAAAGGAATCCTTTATCGGTGCTTATACAGGCACTGATAAAGTTTATCTATATCAACACATTAAAAATCCCTGAGAAATTATACATTTATCAGCATAAGAAAGCACTGATAAGTCATAATTTTATTATCATAAATGAAAGTAATGATAAAATATGACCTTTATCGGTGCTTCTAAAAGTGATGATAAAGGTACTATTTATCAGTGCTAAATAAATGTGCTGATAAATGAGGTATTTATCAGTGATTTTAAAAGAACTGATAAAAGTATGATTTATCAGCACTTTTTTTGCACTGATAAATACAGCGTTTATCAATGCTTTTTTAGCATTGATAAATGTGATAAAAATTTTACTACGATAAGGTTATTAGTGATTTTCTATCACTGATAAAGGCTTATTTAAGTGATGTTAAAAGCATGTTTTGTAGTATTTCAAGTGGGAAGTTAGCATGTGGAGACCCTTATTTCCTTTTTGGATGATTTTTAAGTGGAGTTAGTGGATTCAAGGATGTTAGAGGTTCCTAGTGTCGTTGGGGAGTTCCTGGATGTTTTTCTCACAGAGGTTGTGACGATACCCCCTCGAAGTGATACTGAGTTTGGGATAGAATTTCATCCCAATGCTTCTCCAATTTCAATGGATCCTTATTGGGAGGAACCTTATGAGGTTTGGGGGTTGAGGATACAAATAAATTATCTGATAAAAATGGTTTTATCTAGACTAGTGTGTTATTGCGGGGTGCTTCAGTGTTGTTCACAAAGAATAAACATCATGTTCTGAGGATGTGTATAGACTACTGAAGTTTGAACCAGGTAACAGTCAAGAAACATTACCCTCTATCGAGGATATATTATCTTTTCGAATAATTGAATGGGGCGAGTTGTTTTTCTATGATCGATATACAGTTTAGATTTCCAAAGTTGAGGGTGAAGGAGGGAGATATCCTAAAGGATTCCTTCAGATGAATGTATGAGCACTTCAAGTTTGTATTCATGTAGTTCTTTGTTATTAACACACCAACTATGTTCATGGGGATTATACGCTCTATGTTCCATGAGGTCCTGGATTAGTTCATTTTTGTATTCATTGATGATATCTTAATCTACTCAATGTTAGAGGAGGAGCTCTCCAAGCATCTCAAAATTATCTTGCAGGTTCTTTAATTCTATCAAATCTATGGAAATTTGTCGAAGTGTAAGTTTTTTGAGATGAGATGCGTATTTCCTCGGGCATTAGGTGTCTCAATAGGGTGTGTTAGTAGACCTGTATATGTTTGAAGTAGTTTTTTTCCTGGGAAACACTAAAGAATGTGGTGGAGGTTCATAGTTTCCTTGGCCTCATATGCTATTATCAGAGGTTTTCACTTAATTTCTCTCAAGTTTCATCCCTGTAGAAAATTTTTAATATAAAGTACTAGAATTTTTTGTGGATTGATTAGTTCTAGGTAGAATTTAATCACCTAAAGAGGATGTTGGTTAGTTCTCTAGTTATTTGGTTCCCTAAGGAGGGACTAGAATTTTAGGTGTTTTGTTATGATTCCTATTTGGGATTGGGATGCTTGCTGATGCATTAGCAGGTAGTGATCTATTATTGGTCTAAGTAGTTATCTCCCTATGATCATATCTATTCTAACCATGATCTAGAGATATTATCCGTTGTGTTTGTGCTAAATTTGTATTGGAATTACCTCATTTGGGAGTGCTTTATAGTCTTCATAAATCGTAATACTTTGAGGCATATCTTTTCCTAGTGTGATTTGAACTTGTGATAGCATAAGTGGATAGAATTTCTTAAGGATTTTGATTTTGAGATCTCATACACCTCGGGAAAAGGGAATGTTGTGGCCTATGCTTTAAATAGGAAGTCATGGAAGGGTGTTTTTTGGGAATCTGGAGATGATTGGAGAGAAATGGAGTAGTTGGAGGCCTTACACTTAGATTAAAAGGGGGCTAATGTTAGAGATTTTTTGTTTCAAATAATGGTACAATCTTCCCAAATGTATCAGGTGGGGGAGTCGTAGTGGGAATAATTATAGGTATAGGTGATGCATGGTCATTTTGGCCATGGTGATGATCGAGTGGGATGGTTGGAGGATTGTCGGAACTAAATGATGTTTCATGGTATGTTTTTTATTTTGATAACAATGAATGGGGGATTCCTCCATGAGTTTCATAAATTACCTTTGGTAGTACAAACAATAGTTTCCAAGATATACTGTGTCTTGAAGATAAAGTTTTGGTGACCTGAGATGAAATGAACAATAGCAAAGTTTGTGGAAAAGTGCTTGATTTTCTAACAGGTAAAGGCTGGACATCCTGTTCATGGTGGTTTTTTGAATCCATTAGATGTTTCTGAGTATAAATGGGATGAAATATTGATGGATTTTATCACTGATATACCCAAATCTCAGGGAGGTTGTGATGTTATCTGGGTTGTCATGGATTAATTGACGAAATTAGCCAACTTCTTGGTGATCAAGGAGCTATGAGTAGTGGATGATTTGGCTTAGAGGTATGTGGATGAGGTGGTGTAGTTTCATGGAGTTCTAAGGTCTATTTTATTGAATTTGGATTCATATTTTAACTCATGAGTTTTTAGGATATTACAATATGATTTTGGAACTTAGTTATGCCTCAATATTACTTTCCACCCTCAGAAAGATGGGTAGATGGAATACACTATCTAGATGTTGGATGATATGTTTCAGGCATGAATATTAGGCTTTGCTACATCTTGGGTATGACACCTTCCTTTGGTAGAGTTTTCTTATAATAATATCTATCACTCTTCCATTGGCATGGCTCTGTTTTAGGCTTTGTATTTAAGACCATGTTGTTCACCATTGTACTGGATGGAGGTTGAGGAGACATATGTTCTTGGCCCTGATATGGTGCAAATCATGACAAAGAAAGTTTATATTATTAATGAGAGGATGAAAGTAGCATAGTACCGGTAGAAGTAATATGCCAATTGTAGAAGGAGGCCCTTTGAGTTCAAGGTTAAGGACCATGTGTTCTTGAATGTTTCCCCTAGATGCGGGTAGTGAAGGTTTGGTAGTGGGAATAAGCTTTCTCTCAAGTTTGTTGGTCCTTTTGAGGTGTTGGGATGAGTTGGAGAGGTAGAGTATCAGTTGGAATTTCCACCATAGTTAGAGAGGATCCATGAGTATTGCCACATCTATCAGCTTCTCCGATATCTTTACGATGACTCCAATGTCATTGTCTGTGGAGAGTTGGATATCAAGGATGACACGACATTTAGGGAGAAACTAGTATAGGTCCATGATCATCAGGAGAAGGAACTGCATAGATAGACCATTTCATTGGTTCTTGTGTTGTGGAGGAATGGTGGCCTAGAGGAGAGTATTTGGGAGTAAGAGGCACAAATTCATGCCCAGTACCCAGAGTTGTTTTTATTTGTCTTTTATTTTTTTATCTTTATGATGTGATGTTTGGACATCGTTTTATGAGATACACTATTTTACTTGGTTTTTGATGTGTGTGGTGTGATGTGTGTGATAAAGTCATGAAATATGAAAAGGGTAGGGTCAGATTACTTTCATTTAATACAATTCAATTAAACCATTGTGGGTGAGTCATTTCCACCCAGAGTAGACAGTATCTTGACATGGAGGACATAATTTTCCAATTTATGTGTTTATAACAGAGCAGTTTATTGGTTGTAGTAGTTGTTAGTTTGGGATATGTGGAGGTTAATATGGGTTTTTATTGGTTTTGTGGTAGTGTGTTTATGTGAGAGGAGGCAGGTGGTGGTTGTACAATGTGTTTTGTGGTATTTTGGGATGGTGTGCTTGGCAGGTGGTAGCATTTAAGGTATGACGAGATCCTTGAGAGGTATCTCATAAGGTGATTGTTTGGACCCCTTTACTTCTGGGATTGGTTTTTTATTCTAGAGAGTTAGAATCGTTTTAGAGGTATCATATATAACATTTAGTTCCTTCCCGGTCTGTTACTTTTCTGGTTTTGAATGTTGGAGGTGTTCAGGGGAGGTTCTAGGAGTTTTTGGTGGAAAATAGAGGTGCAATAGGGATTCTTTAGGAAATACACATCGTGTAAACTTTACATGATGTGAAATTTGGTTTCATGGATTCTTCAAGGACAATTCACAACACGTAGATTTTTTTGGGGATCAATAATGAAACGATGATGTGTTTTTCGACAAAACTTACCCCTGAGGTTTACACGATGTGAAAGGGGATTACACGTTATATAAATCCCTGATACAGTGTGGTTTTAAAAGCTATTTGTTTGGATTAATTTTCATTTATTCTTCCATGGATTCTTCTTCCTCTCATTTTGGGTGAACCCTAGGCCCCAAAGGAGTTATTCAATCCCTCTTCATCCCTCTTTGATCTATTGGTCTCTGTGGTTGTTCATTAGTAGTCTGTGATAATCCTATATTTCTTCTTAGATGTTTTTCTCCCATTCTTATTTACAGTTTCTCTATAGTGGTGTAGTTTGGTTTGGGTTTTGTGTCTGGGATTAATTTTTATATTATTTTTGTGTGGTGTAGGTTGATCCACGATTTCTTGTGGTTGCAGGTGCTTCTTCTTTGCCCTGCGGTGCACAACAAGTTGACAAAGAATCTTTGAGGTAGGGATTCCGTTGTTTCACTTTATTGTATATCATGAAGAAGAAGTTTACTTTAATTTATATATGTATTATGGTTACACTGGATTAATCCAAGATAAGTAATTTTTTAAATTGAAATTTAAGCAGGTAAAGGGGTTGGATTCACATGTTTTTATTGATTTGATATTTTTTTTATATGATGGATTGTATGGACTTGTGGCCCTACTAAATAATTATGGTCGTTGGGGTTTTTTTACACATGATATATGTGATTTGATTTCTTCTTTGGTTGTGATTTTTGTGACATCATCCTAAAATGTAAATTTATTAACAAAATATATTTGGCTAATAAAATGGTTTCCCCAGGTTTTTGACTTGTGTGATAATTCCCAAAAAATAAAGCGGAATGTGATAAAATCCCCTTTGTAAATATATTAAATGATCTTGATGTGTTGTGATGTGTGGTCATGCTTTTGGGATGAAGATGTGTGTTTGGGGAATGTGGGGATGGTTGTTTGTTTGTTTGTGCTTTTGGGGTGGCTGGTGGTGGTTTCTTTGTACAAGATGCCCGAGTAGTGATGAAATAAATGATTAATAATGATTTTAATGGCATGTGTTGGTTTGGTTAATGAGATGAAAATAGTTAATGAATAATTAAATGGTGGGATGTATGGTTAAATGTGGTTGATCTTAAATAATGAAAATAATGACATGATTAAATGAAATTGGTTGGAAACATGAATGCGTCTTGTGGCTTGTTGTGTGGTGTTATGCATTTAGAGGTGGTAATAAAAGTGATGGCATTGTGAGTTGGTTTGTTTGTTAACCCATATTTTGGGATTTAGTGTTTTATATTATATATATATACTTGTATATTATTGTTAATTATATATTCACCCCACCCACATTGAGCACTACGTGCCGACACCCACATAGTCACACAGAGGGTGTTTTTCCAAACATCTCATGATGAGGAAAAATGGATGGGTACCTGGTTTTTCCCACTATCTCTTCTATTTGAGGTAGGTATTGCACATGATGTGATTTATAGAGGTCTATCAGTACATTATATGGTGGTTATGATAGGCCATGCATTTTCAGGTGAGTTGGGACTGTGCATGTGGGGTGGTGGCCCTGGTGTTTTCGGGCGAGGTACAATCATGCTTATAGGGCGGCTTTGGGTGGGGTTTGTACATAGTAGGAGGGAATGAGGTTGATGTCCTACATGTTTATGATACCCTACTACTCTTGTTTGTCCGTGGTTGGGTCTTGGCCCATGCGTTTTTGGGAAAGATGTTATGTGACCGTGCTTGTAGGGAAGTGAGCCTAGGTGTCATCGAGTGAGGTGTGTTGTGACCATTCTTGTGGGGAGGTGTGGTATATATAAGGGATGGGAGATCCAAGACATATGATGTTGGGGTGTGAGACCAGCGTACTAGTGGGAAAGTGGTGTTGGGTACCCTTATCGATATGCTTCTTGTTATATTATATTACTTGGCTTGCATTATTTTGTGAGAAAGCCTTGATGAGTTTGGTTTTGGTTAGCATACCTTTATAGGTGCCATTTGGTTCTGCTATTTTCTCACAGGTGCATTAGTATGATTTTTAACATATACATGAGAGACTATGGTTTTATACTGAGTGTAATTATATGATCACCCTACAAATGTAAAACACTTTTCAGGTTTCTAAGAGTTTTACGTGGATCGTATAAGACCTTACTAACTCAGACCTTTGGATAACTGCTATTTCGTTACTTTAGATTTACTTTTGGGTATTTTCTTTGGATAATTATATTGTATATATTTCATTTATACATGAATTGTGGGATGGTTTGGGTTTATTTTTATATTAATACATGAATTTTGTTATGGATGATTCATCTAATATACCAATACCATTTATATTATAGAAGGTCATGCCTCCTATACATGATATTTTTATACCCTTAGTGTTGGTCTCCAATATGGGGCCTACTGGAAGAGGGACTCGAGGGACATTATCTATCACCCCTCATATTAGTATCTTTAGAGGGAGGGGGTTATGATAAGAATATTTAAAGATCAATTAAAATGTTTCTTGAGGAAAATAAACTTTTCAATTTAAAAAATTATTTATAAAACATAAACCATTTTAAAAATATTTTTCCTTGAAAATAACCTTAGAAACTTATAAAGGAAGCTTTAAAAATCATTTAAACAATTTCTTTAAGAAAATAAATTTTCTTTGAAAATAAAATTTTAAAACAAACAATTCTTAATATTTTTTGAAAATAGTTTTCTTAGAAAATAAAATTTGAAGATTATAAATTAATATTTAAAACATTAAGTGGTCATGATACCAGGAAATGACATACACGTTAAAATAATGATTCTTTTCACATTTTTGATAAGAGCTAAAAGATCCTTGTATTGAAAATGACATGAATATTATTTTAATTTTTTTAAAATTAAAACAAGGATAAAAATGAATTTAAATAATCCTATAATAACATTAAAAAAAATTTAAAATTATTTTGATAAAACATGGATATGGAAGAAAAAAGGGGTTTTCGACTGAAGAGAGAAATAAAGTTGATTTTATTTAAAAAAAATATTTTGGAACCATGAGTACCTAAAGAGAGTAAAATAAATAGAAAAATGTATTATAAATAAATCAACATATTATAATAAAATTCATTAGTTTCTTGATATATAGATCATAATATTTCATCATTAGAAGAATAAATATAAACAATTCTGATAAATGATGAGATTTTATCGTAAAACCCTTCCCACTTTGGTAACTTTGAATCACAAGATCCATTATGGAATAAAATTTAATGAAACTTAAAATATCATTAGAATAAATAAATTTAAGATCTTATATGTATAATGGGATGTATATACACCACATAAAATAATATTGGTGCATAACATAACATATACCCGAAATAAGAAAAATTGGGACAAAAATCCATTAATACTTTGGAAATATTTTGAATCCTAGGTCCTAATAAATAATAAAGTAAAATAAAAATTTAAATATCATGAAAATAAATATATTCATGATATAACATGTCAAATAAGTAGTTTATGCACCACACAAAAGAAATGAGTGGTGAATTTGGAATAAATCTCCCAGAAATAGAGTGAGGCATGAAATCCCTTACCTTATGTATCTAATTAGTTAATATATTTTTAAAAATACATTATAATAAATATAAGTTTAATATAAATATATTAAAAAAATTAATCATATGTATCATACCATATATTATTCACTTACGACATTTTATTACATGTTTATTGACAATTCTTTGTTAAAATCATGTTTCAGGTAATAACTCTTTTGTTTTTCATATATGTTTTGGTTTGGTTTTTTTAGTCTTATTAATTTTATCATGGTTAAATAATATATATAATTTTGAACACTACATAAATATAATATATATTCAGTATATATGTATTTAGAGTAATCCATAAAAATTATAGATAGAAAATGAAGTACACTATTCATAGTGATGGTAGGTCGTACGTACGTATGAAAACTGTTTCTATTTTCTTGACCGATAGAACAAAAGGAAGATAAATAATATATTAAAACACTGGAATAATTTTTATTTAATATATATCAGATAAATTAATTTAATTTACCCTTATTACCTTCTATACAAAGTGTTAGTGAAAAATGAATCACATCGGTTCGTGAGGCGGTAGTCCGCCATACACACAAACGATGTTATCATATCCCCCATGGAAAGGATAGTAAGAAGGAATATGAAATATATTAATTGTATAGGTCTAATTATGTTAAAAATATAATATATACTAATTCAATCTATCCTTATTACCATCCAAGAAAAATGGAAATGGAAAAACACATCACATCGGTTTGCGAGGCGGTAGTTCGCCATACAAATGAGAAACACTATTGTTTTCGCACAGGTTGGAAGGTAAGAAGTTATATGTGATATTATAATTTAATAAATAAAATAATATCATATATATATTATAAAAATAATAAATCCATCATTATATCAAGTCTTTATAGGTGGTGATGGAAAAAAATAACATCAGTTTGCGTGGCGTTAGTCCATCATACACATGATCGATGGTTTTGTTTACCATTTAATAGAATTGGATATGAATAAAGGTTGTGCCATTAACATAATAGTATGTAAATATTTGGGATATAATGGTGTTATTATATCAGTATAGTTTAATAATATTAAAGGATGTGGAAGCTGAAATAAAACAAAAACATAAGTTTAATAATTTTACCTCTTTTTTAGATAGCCTCTCTAGGTTTACACCTATGGACTTATTAAGAGGGATAATTAACCAAAATAATTCCTCTAGGATAATGGTATGGAATTAAGGAAATTATTTGGGAAGTTTTTAGATGAACCAAAGAGTTTTGGAATTGTGAAAAGGACATAAGAGTGGGTGGCCTTTTATAAGTGGGGGAGACACGACACATGAGGTTTTTGAAAAGAATAATGTGTACCCATTTATTTCACACAATAAAGGATAAAAATTGGTAATTATTGAACCTTATATGTTATAATATCTAAATATGTCCATAAAATGGGAATTTTATAATTTTATATGTCATTTTACCCCTGTATGTTCTGTTTAACCCCTCGGTAAACCCATTTTAACCTTAACCATTGTAATTAATTTTTACTATTTTTAATATTCATTATGGTAGAAAATTAAGTTGAAATTATTAGATAATATTAATCATGATTATTTAAAATATGGAATGATTTTTTTTTCTAAATTTCATTCATAGAAGTGGAAAAATTTAATTTAAAATTAAACCCACAAATGTAATGAAAAACAATGTTCTAAATATAAAATTTTCAAAAGTTTAAAAAGTTTTTAAATCAAAATTAAATATAAAATTGATTCAAATAACCTAAATTGTATTAATAGATATATAATTTTACTAATTTTACTTTTAAAAATATATTAAAATAAAATGTATCTTGTAAATGGTTTGACTTAAAAGACATTTTGTCAATAAAAACAAGTATTTTTCACCATTCAGTGAAAATTTTATCTTTTTAGAAAATTCTTAAAAATTCACTCTAGGATAAATTTTACCTGATTATTTAAAAAATAATGTTAATTTTTTCAAATAAATTTTATAAAATTGGAAAAAATTAATTTTAAAATAAGCATTCAAAAGGTGACAAAATTGCTTTTTAGAAAAATATAGTTTTAAACCATAAAACTTGATTTATTCTTATCTCATAATTATAAAAAACAAAATATAAATATTTAAAATTTAAATTCATATATAACATATAAAATTAATTAAAATCATTTAAAAAAATTCATTTTTTTAGTTTATTGAGTTAAACATGTTTGTGCCAATAAAAATATTTTTTCAGAAAAAGATTTAATTTTTTTTCTTCAAATTGTTTTTATTTTCATTTCTAATTAATTGGTCATAAAAGAATTAATTATATATACATGTGTAAAAAATATATTGTCATAATTTAGTTAATTCCATTCATACCCTCCATTTCAACTACAAAGTGATAATAATTATATTAAATAATAGTATTTTAATAATATGTCATGTTTCATCAGAACTTTATGTCGAGTGTGATAGAAGCTATCAAAGAAAATTAAATTTATTTCAAAAAAAATCCAAAAAATACAAGGGTGTTACATTATAACCCCCTTAAAATGAATTTACCTATCAGAATTTGTCACTTTAGTGCAAACAACTAAGGATACTTTTGTATCATTAGATCCCCAGGTTTCCATATAGCTTCCTCAGCATAGTGGTTTCTCCATGAAACTTTGACTAGGTGAGTTGTCTTATTTTGTATTACTTTATATATATGATCCTAAATATCTAGTGTATGTTCATTATAATAATGATCATTCTCCAGCGATACAACCTATGAGTTTCGTACATGTGATGTATCAGGTATGTTCTTACTCATGAGAGATACATGGAACACATCATAAACCCGAGAGAGGTTTATGGAAGTTCTAAGAAATAAAATACTCTCCTAAAATGATCAAAAATTTAAAATGGACTTCTATAATTAGGGATTATATTTCCTTTGTATCATAATAATAATTTTATTCTTTAGTTGTTATTTGATCAATTATTACTTCATCTCTTACTCTAAGAAATGAAGATGAATTTGTTAGGCTTGAAACACTAACGAATCAAAAGATCCATTATAGAATGACAATTCATTCCTTCTTATCTAGTTATCATCATAAAAAATAGTCATCAGAAGTTAGACAATATGAAAAAATCTTTATATATTTAATTAATACATGAATATCTAAAACCTAATCCAAAATTCAACTTAAACCATTCCATAAATGGTTAACCTTATGATCAAAATTAAAAACTTATATATAATGTCACTAAATTTATCAAAATAAACATAACATTAATCACTTAAATATTATTAAGAATATCATAATTTTCACATAACAAATATGTCAATACATTGGTTATATATTATCCCAAAGCATAGTAATAACTGAAATTACCATAAGACCTCAATGTAAACGCACATGCTTCCTCATTACTTAAATTAAACCATAGATTATTGAATGTATTACATAAATACAAATATATGGTAAACTCCATCAATGACAACATATACCACTTTTTTAACAAATCATTAATCAGTTATTAGGTCATCAAAACAATCCACCTTGATTTAACCATATTAGTCTTCTCTTTATCTAAACTAAATACCATTTTCTTAACATCAGGAACATATTAAAGGTTATATTCTCTTAATCACATATTTTCCATAAAATATCACCTTTCCATTAAATAAATTTTCTAGTTCATCAGTACCATTCAACATATTCTTTAAAATCCTTAATAAAAATTTCTACATAACAATCCTTATATATTTCATGATTCATATAACATAATTCTTGAATTCCTATACACAAACACTTCAATCATTCCAATTCATTCTTAAACAATTAACTAGGAACCATAATCTTATTCCTTAATACATATTTACTAAAATATAAAATATTAATCATGACTTAACATTAATCACCCAAAATTTAATCATTCTTCTTATGTTTAACATAAACAATACTATTAGAACAACCCATACCTTTCATGTATTGTTCTTAGTCTCTTCATCATCAGTAGTATAACCGTTACTTATACCACCATACTAATTATCTTCATGATATTTACTCCTAGGACATCAATTTTTATAATTACCATTATTTACACTTCTACAACATTCATCCATTAATGATACCTAAGAGAGAATATTATTCTCATCCATTGCATTAACAAAACATTTAATTTTTCCTTTTAAATTTATTACTTTGTGTCGTTATTTTCTACACTCAAAACATTTTATCATCCCTTTTAGATATCCCCTTGAGTGATTATTTCCACATTATCTACATATAGAAAACTGAGTCTTCTTTACTCTATGGTCTCCACCACTTGAGATCTCAGTGAACTCTATCCTTCTCTTCTTCGGTGAGTCTGACATCTAGTTGAGGTGAATTTTGTTAATCATATATCATGATAACTAATTAGTCATAATAAAACTATTATTAAATCTAATCATAACCCCATTTAGTTTCTCATAAATACATTTTCTATCATATTAAATGTAAATCTAGTCCCATATAGTTCACACCTTTGACAAAAACCAAAAAGCATAGTGTGATCAACAATAATAATAGTGGGAAACCAAATAATCATGAAATATCATTTATAGGATGTCTAAATCACGATTCCTTCTTTTCAAACTATGAAATATTATGTTTAACCTAGGAAATTATTAAAATCCTTTATGATGGTTTGTGAAGAGTTTGTGAATTCCCAAATCATATTCCCTGGGAGTATCAAACCAAGTGCGAAGTAAGGACCATTGTTTTGTGCCAAGTAACACTTGAGTTAAGCCCACCACACATTTTTTAGAGTTATTACCCCTAGGTACATCTTTAATAGAACAATATCCACCTATAGTATCCATACAAGGATGTAATTTCTTGGAAACAACTATCTCTATCCTTCACCAAAATTATAGAATATTTTCCTATACTTAGGATTATCCTTATAATTATCCTTATGAATATCCATAGACATATCCTTAGACATATATTTTGACATATCCCTAGAGATCCTACTAAATATTTCTCATACTAGTTTCCAAAGTTTAACTAAACATATCCTCTAATACTAAATATAGTTACCATGGATTTTCATACATATATATTACATCTTTTTAGATGAATATTTATTACATCACATAAACACATTCTTGAGGATCATAAAGGCATTTTGCCTTTGGAAACTTGGAAACATAAGAAAATTTTTCATAAGAGTTTTACATCATCTCTCAATTAGTTCCTCATAACCAAAACCATTCTTAGATATATAACACATAATAACTATCATCATAAACTAGGGAAAAGAAATATAATAAATGGTGAGCTCAGATGCTCAATAAGGGTAAACAATGGAGATATCAATATAAAATGAGAATATGGGTATGGAAACATGGGAATAACATTTTAAAACTATACCCTACATATCATGGATCATAAACATGAGTCATGGCATAAATATTGGTAGATCATAAGATATGAATCTTAATGGAATCAAAGAAATTGATCCCTGAGATCATAATATTGGTATAAGACATAGATTTGTGGAATACACAAAATCATATAAAATATAATTTCAAGGATATCCCCCAATACATTAATAAAATGTTAGTCTTGGGATAACCACCCAAGTACCTACATCAAAATTGGGATAGGCTCCCATATACCCTCTTATAGGATTGGTATAACCACCTTTATACCCTCTTTTAGGCTTGGGATAACCTCCTTTTTACCCTTTGGGATCATATAACATTAATCATTACCCAATATATAGGTCCCACTCATAAAATAATGAAAATCATACATATGTGTGCTATGAAATAATAAAATATTCTTCATATTAGAACCAATAAAAAATAAATGGGTTTCATAAATCATTTCATCACAACATAACCCATGGAAGATAAATGAGTTTCATAATAATTTCATAAATTCATTATAACATAAACCATGTAAAAAGGAATGAGTTTTATTAACATATTTTCATTATAAAAATAAACCATTCAGGGAAATAATAATAATGGTATCCTTGGATCATATCCCTAGTAAAGCATAAGTTTCATCAAAAATTTTCATCATAGATGGAAAATGATTTTTAAATATCACTTGGATCATTTCTTGAGTAAAATAGCCTTTCCACATAGAAAAAACTTTTAAAACATAAAATATTTTCAAAAACAATTTTCTCTAAAAATAACCTTGAAAAATTATGAAGGATGATTTAAAGATCAATTAAAACATTTATTAAGGAAAATAACCTTTTTAGTTTCAAAAATTATTTTTAAACCATAAAACATTTTTCAAATCATTTTCTTTGAAAATAACCATTGAAAATTATAAATAAATCTTTAAAGATCAATTAAAAAGTTTCTTAAGGAAATTAACCTTTCGAATTTGAAAAACACCTTTTCAAACATATATTTTTTAAATAATTTTATTTAAATATGAAAATATAAAATTATAAAGGATGTTTTAAATATAAATTAAAACGTTTCTCAAGGAAAATAACCTTTTCATAGTGAAAAAATATTTTTGAAACATAAAAAAAATATAAAAACCGTTTGTTTGAAAATAACCATGGAAACATATAAAGAAATATTTAAAAATAATTTAAATAATTTCTTTAGGGAAATAATATTTCTTTGAAAATAAAATTTTAAAACTAAAAAAACATACAACCTTTGGGAAATCCATTTCTTTGAAAATAATCTTTGTAACATATAAAATAATATTTAAAACCTTTAGTGGTAATTGTAGTGGGAAATTGTGTGCATGTTAAAAATATATTTCTTTCACTTTTTTTGTAAAATCCAAATGATCCTTATTTAGAAAAATACATAAATATTCCTTTTAATTGTTTTTTAAAATATTCAAAAAGGGTAAAAATATATTTAAATAATCCCATAAGAATATTAAAACATTTTTAATTTTTTTTACAAAACATAGATATGGAATAAAAAAGGATTTTTGAATGAAGAGTGAAATAAAATAATTTTTCTTTTAAAAATTATTTTGGAATCATGAGTACATAAAAAGAGTAAAATAATGGGAAAATATGTGTTCTCAAGAAATAATCGTACAAGATGAAAATTTATGAGTTTCTTTTCAGATAGTTCATAAAATTTCATCATTAAAATCACAAACATAGAAAATCTTCCTAAATTATGAGATTTTATCATTAATGAATTACTAATTTGGTAACTTGAAATCATAATCCCCATAATGTAATACAATTAAAGTAAACTTAAAATATCATGAGAATTAATAAATTCACGGTATTACATGTCAAAGGGTCGGTATATACAACACATAAAATAATATAAGTGCATAACATAATACATGTCCCAAAGAAGAAAAATTGAGATAAAAATCCCCTAACTATTTGGAAATATTTTGAATCATAAGCCCCAATAAGTCATAACATCAAATGAAACTTTAAATATCATGAAAATATTGATATTTCTGATATAATGTGTCAAGGGGAAGTGAGACTGGAAATACCTCATCTTAAGTATTGAATTACATTGTACATGCTTAAATCAACATTATATTTAATGGAAGTTTATTATAAATCTATTATAGAACCATACTCAAATATATCATACAATATATAATTTACATATGGCCTTTTATTGTTCATTTTTTAACAATTCCTTATTAAAATCACGTTTTGGTTAATAACTATTTCGTTTTACTTATATGTTTTGGTTTGGTATTTTTGATATTATTACTTTGATAATGGTTAAATCATCTAAATAATGTTAAAAATGACATAAATATCATATATATTCATTATATATGTATTTAGAGTAATCCATAAAAATAGAGATAGAATATGAAATACACAGTTCATGAAGATGACAAGTTGTACGTATGCATGAACACTTTTTTTTAGTTTCTTGAAAAATAAAATGAAATAATGGTAAATAATTAATTAAAATTATATAATAATTAATATTTAATATATATCACATATATTAATTAAATTTACCCTTATTACCTTTCATGCAACGTGTTACTGAAAAATGTATCACATCGCTTTGTGATGCGGTAGTCCACCGTACACACGTGTGATGTTATCATATCCCCTATGGAATAGAAAGTAAGAAGATATATATGATATATTAATTAAATATGTATAACGTTTTTTAAAATGTCATATATATTCATTTTACATATCCTTATTACCATCCAAGTGAAATGTAAATGAAAAAACACATCACATCGATTTGTGAGGCGGTAGTTCGCCGTACACACGAGCATCACTATTATTTTCTAAAAGGATGGAAGGTAAGAAGCTATGTGTTTTATTATAATTATATAAGTATAATAATATCATATATATCTTATATAAATATTAAATCCATCCTTAAATCCATCTATGATAGGTGGTGTTGGAAAAGAAATAACAATAGTTCGTGAGGCGCGGTAGTCCGCCATACACATGATCGATGGTTTCGTTTCCCATTTGATGGAAGTGGAGATAAATATAGGTTATTAAATTAAAAAAATAACGTATTAGTATATTTTATATACTGATATTATTATATCAGTATATTTTAAAAATATTAAATGAAGTGGAAGAAGAAGTAAAAAACAAAAGCTTAAGAATTTTACATATGATTTGGAGAGCCTCTTTAGGTTTAAACCTAAAGCCTTATTATGAGGGATTTATAACCAAAATAAGGAATATAGGATGGGTGGATCAAGGAAATTATTTGGGTAGGGATTTTATTAACCAAATGGGTTTGTAAGTGTGAATAGGTGAGGAGAGGGGGTGGGCTTTTATAAGTGGGGGAGATGACACACTTGGAAGTTTTGAAAAAAAAGTATTCCCACAATTTTCACAACCCAGGAGGATAAAAAAATGTTCATTATAAAACCTTATAGGCATTAAGGTATAAATATTTCCATAAAATGGGTGTTGGAAAAGTTTATATGTCATTTAAACCCTTATTGTTTTAGTTTAACCTGTGATAAAGCCATTTTAACCTTAACCGTGATAATTAATTTTTACAATTCTTAATATTAATCATGGTCAAAAATTAAGTTAAAATTATTAGATATTATTAATTATGATTATTCCAAATATGAAATGCATTTTTAAAAATTTAATTCATATAATTGGAAAAATTAATTTAAAATTAAACCTATAGACGTGACAAAGAAATGGTTTTCCAAAGAGAAAATTTTCAAAAGTTTAAATGGTTTTTATATCAAAATTCAATAAGAAATTGATTTAAATGACCTATATTTAATTAATAGATATATAATTAAACTAATTTTACCTTTAAAACCATATTAAAATAAAATTTATCATGTAAATTCTTTGAATTTAATGGATTTTTTTAAATAAAAATAAGTATTTTTCACTATTCACTGGAAAATTTATCTTTTCATAAAATTTTAAAACATTTAATAAAATAAAATCTTAACATGATTATTAAAAAAAATGAATTCCATTTTTAAGATAAATTTTATAAATTGGGAAAAAAGTAATTAGAAAGTAAGTGCATAAAAGGTGAAAAACAGTTTTTTAGAAAAAAATAGTTTTTTACTGTAAAATTAGATTTATTCTTATTTAATACATAGAAAATAAATTAGGTTAATGTTAAAAATTTAATTGAACATATATTATATTTATCTCATTAAAATAATTCAGTAAAAGTGATTTTTTTATTTTATTATGGTAAAAATTGTTTGTGCTCATAAAAATAGTTTTTCAAAAAAAGATTATTTTTATTTTCAAATGGTTTTTATATTCATTTATAATTAATTGGTTATCAAAAAATTCATTATACATACTTGTTTAAAACCTATATTTTCATAATTTAGTTAAACCTATTGATACCATCCATTCTAATGGTTAGGCGATAACAATCATATTAAATAATAATATTTTAATTGTATGTCATGTTTCATTAAAACTCAATATTTAATATAATATAAGATATCAAAGAAATTAAATTCATTTGAAAAAACTTAATAAAATATCATGGTTTTACAATAGTATTCATCTAAATCATCTTTATCTTCAAGATGTACATCAAATAGAAAGTATTATTCTTTAACCTTTTCTAGTAGTGGTATAGACTTGATCAAGTATAATAAAATTAAAATTTCATCTTCACAAGGTTATTTAATTATAAATATTAGAGGAATAAGATTTTTTTCTTCCTTTTCTCAATAATATTTATGGACTTCCAATTCTTTATGGGATTTGGAAATAATTTCTTTTAATTTCTTCATTTCTTCAAGCATTCTAATGTTTTTTGAACTTTATTCATCAATGTTTTATCCCTACCAGACTCATAAAATTATTGATAAATATGAAAAGAATAAAAATAATCACTGTGATAAACCATATTTGACCTAAGAAAAGAAAGATATGTAATAAAGTTATATTTTTTTCGTTTTTGAAATTTATGATTTTTAATGTTTTTTATTTGAATGATAGTGTTTGAATACTATTAGCCTCCTCAGAAAGGATACCAGATTGATATGCAGGGATTGTCGAATATCCATGGTTAATATTGTTCTCATTTTCCTAAGAATTAAACATAATTTCCACCCTATGTTCGATCTCACAAGAAATCCACCCACACAAAAAAATATCTATAGTCACTATTATAATATAAAATATATTACTAAATTAAAACTAAACTAATGGGGTTTTTGAAATTAATATAATTTAAATATAGAAAGATGATATAAAAATATAGAAAAATGAAAAAGAAAACATGAAGAGGATAGTAACAATAAATTAGAGATGAAATTCTAGGGATTTTATAGTTAAGTTATCAGTGTTCTTTAAAAATATTAACTATAAATATTTGATCAAATGTTGAGATCAACCATATCACTAAACACACACATGATCAAATTGTTATTATCATACATAAACCCTATATATGTAGGATAATATTTCTCACATTATTGACATTATGATAATGAAGAAGAGGAATAATGACAAATGTGAAGAATAACCCAATAATAGATAAAAAAACCACTCACCATAATCAATTTAACATGTAGTTAAATTTTCAAAATAGAACAAAGTGAATACAATGAAGAGAAACAAACTCAAAACATCACTGCACCCCTCCCCATGAACAATAGATATGGTTTGTATTTTAAACCACAGAGATGGGTGAATAAAAATGATATAAACACAAAAATAAAATGAAATATAAGTGAGGAAGAAGAGAAAAAATATATTAAACATATAAAACACTATTATAATAGAAAACCCCAGACTTAGTTTATGAAATTTACAACTCTTTTTTTGAAAGGATGTATATGTAAAAATGTATATGCATGAGGGGTGGATCATTTTGCAACTAAATTTATCCTTCAATGTTCCATGCATAATTGGCCCACTAAATGGGAAGATATATAAAAATAACCTTCTTTAATGTTGTTAATATATCTCTTGGGTATCAACCCAAAAATAATTCGCTTCATTGGCCATGTGTGTAAGAATTTAGGACAGGATTATTAGAGTAAAAGTTTATATCCAGGAAGAATCTTTGAATTCCAATCCTCTAGTCTCCCATGCATTTATAACCTTGAAATCTACTGAATATAAAGTATAATGAGTTAATGAATTTGTTTCCCTATATCTTATAGATTTTTCATGAAATATTTTACTCATTTATACCTTCCATTTGTGAGATATGGGATTATCTTTAAAATAAAATAAACAAAGAATATAATCCAAGGCCCAACTTGTAATCAAAATTTGGGTATTAAACTATTGGATCCTTCTCAAGGACCGGTTGAATGAAATTTATCCCATAATATATTTAATCCTAAAAAAATTTAATTTTACAATTTTTATTAGTATAAAAAAAGTTATGGCCAAAATAAAATACTGATTTAAAATACTTAAAAATTAATAATTAAAATATTTTAACAATTAAACTCAAATTATTCCAAAAACATAAAAATGTGACAATTACCCTTGACATAAATAGTTTGTGGGATTAAAAATTTTAATTACATAATAAAATTTATGAAAATATTACATTCATTAATCCACTCCACTTAATCACTTCACTCGTGACTAATTATCTATACAGAGGTTAAAAAAAACTTTCCAAGGACTAAAGGGCCCCACCACTAAATTCTTACATTAAAATTAAATATTATACCATATAAATGGTTCTCAACTCCATAATTCCAAAATATGGTCATTAAATTCCATTCAATCTCATGTTTATCCCCATGTACATGTTATACTTACCTCACTAGAAATTTATTTCTCTCCTCACTCAAGAATTTTAATATGTAGTTTTTCTCATTATCAATAAGATGTATTATATCCATATGCCTGTGAAAATTATCATCTATCCATATCATGAGAAATAATAATTTATTTGACCATGATGAATTTTCATTGTGATATAGTGGATATGGGTTGGTGGGTGAAAACATTTAAAAATTTTAGGCTAAAATAGGAGGTCAAAATCTTAAGTATAATGCATGGATATTCAAGTGAAAATAAAAGCAATATACCTCACTTTATCCCACCTACATAAGTGAAAAACCATACCACCTATTATAATAACACGGTCCAGGAGTCAAGTAGTGATTACAATGAATGAATTCATCCTAATTCTCTATTCTATCCATTTTATCAAATTTTTCATAGAGGATGAGATGAAAATTCAATTCAACGAATGAATGAAAATCAAATCCCTCATTTTTTGAGAGGGATAAGAGTCATAAAAGTAAAAAAACCGAATAATTCAATCCCATTTATATTTTACCCTTTTTTATATTTTTTCTTTTTTTATTTATTTAAGAGAAAACTAGGATATGAATAAAGTAAAATTAATTATGACTCATGCCCATTTCACTTTTTTTCTATTTCCTTTAATAATGACACATGCCTCACACTACCCTAAAATGAATTGGATCCCCCAGAACACACACTAAAGGCCATTTTCCAATACTCAAACATGAAGTATCCATATAAAAATATTGAGAGTGAACACAGGTAAGGAAAAATTGTCTTGTGATATGGATTAAACCTATAAGGATATTCATGGAATCTAAGAGATAAAAAAGGCTTAATGTAAAATGTAAGTCTCAATTTTAGAATATAAAAATACAAATAAATTATTCAATCACATCAAAAAAATTATATAAACTATAAATATTTGAAAGTTAAAAATCAAATGTTTAGGATCACACAACATTATAAAAGAATGTCTAGAAAAATATAAATGTAAAGATGATGTCAAAAATATTTAGAAACCTCTCAGGTTATGAAATATATTCATTTGAATAGTACTAGTTAACATGAGTTTCATAATCAATCAAACCTCCTTAAGTGAAATGATTATAAATCAAGAAATAAAAATACATCCAATAATTCATTTAATTCAAAAAAAAGTTAAATAAAAAATATGCTAAAACATTAATATTGATCAAATTTCCCAAAAATATTTGTTTTTTATAATGATTCTTAAAATTGTCTAAAAAAATTAAAATAGAAAAAAACATTAAAAAATCTATATAAGATCATTGATATCCACCCCCACACTTGAGATAAAAATATGCTTTAATTTAAGCTTAAATATATTTAAAAAGATAAGGTTGAAAAAAAGGGTAGGAAAGAAACTACCTGAGTTTAATTTTCAATAATAAACTTGATTTAATCTTCTAATTGGATCCAATTTAAACCTAAAATCGAGTTAAAAAACATAAACATTTATTGAAAGAAAAATAACGAAAAATAAAGAGAAAGTGAAATGAAGAAAGGGTATAGAACTTGGTTTGACCCTCCAAGTAGTATTAGTTTTTGATTGCCTTCACTTGGAAATTCTAGTGAGTTATCCCCAATCAGAAGGTGGTAATTTTTCTTACTTATTAAATAATAAACTCTTATCCTTATAATATGAATACCTTTACATTGGTTATAGAATATAATATTAATAAGCTCCATCCCTTTAGAAAATATATACAACTTAAATGGTATGGGAGGGAGAAAAAATTGGTCCTCCACTTTTTATTCAACAACATGCATAAAATATTACTAAACTTCATCCAGTGTATGATCAATAGTTATTTTATAAGAAATTTTAGAAAAGGTAAATTTATAAAAAAAATTAACTTGAATAATATTCAAATATAAAGAGTCAATAAATAATTCCCCCTCTTCAAGTAGGTTATCTTGAATCTTGATTTCCTCATGCAAGTCCACTAGAAACTCGATCTAAAAATGTGCTTCTTCTTCTTCTCCTTATTCTTATTTATCCTCTAAGGACAACCATGTGTTAGAAAAATCTAAAAAATCAAAATAGTTTTAGGTAATAATTATTTCATTTTCAAGAAAATCAATAATAAATTTGTTTAAGAAAATATTATCTACTTGAGTTGTCTTTATATTCAAATCCTATTATTTTTTAAGGTTTCTTAGAGTTGGGTTATCATGGATGGAATAAATTAGTAAATAATCTAAATCTTCTATTAAAATCACACCACATTAGTGATATATTCTTCCATGTAAAGAGAGAGGTAGAGTTGTGCCAATTTTTCTTTCTAAAATATGGGAGATTAATGTGTCATATCATCTTATATAAAATCATTCAAATATTTATCTAAAACATCTTGATATCTTGCATGGTCATATATGGAAGGAAATATTCATTAACCCCCTCTAGAAATGGAATAGATAATTTTGATACTAGTACATACATAATTTCATCCACCCAAGGTTCATCAATTGAAAATATTGGAAGAATAATATTCACTTCTTTATTTTATTGACCCCCTTCTAAGAGTCCAATTATATTAGGCATATAGAAAGAATTTCTATTTATTTCCTTCTTTTTTCACTAATTTTAATTTTTTTAATTTGATTCCTCAATGTTTCATCCATGGTAGGATCATAAAATTAATGATCAATAGGTCAATAATTAGAATTATCTTTATGATAATCCATCTTTTACATAAGAAAAGAAATATTTGCAATGAAGTTTTATTTATTTCAGTTTTAAAAATTTATTTTTTTCTTATGTTTTTTATTTGAAAAATTATGTGTGAAAGCTATTGGACTCCCTAAAAATAGTTCCAAATTGATAAGTGGGGATTATTATATATCCTTTGTTGAAATGTTCATGTTTTTCTAATAATGGATCATAGTGTGTACCCTTAGGTAGACCTTACAAGGAGTCCATTCATACAATGACATTTCTCTAGTATTAATATTATATTCCAAAACATATTACTAAATAAAATCTAAAACAATGGGGGTTTTAAAATTGAAATGATATAAAAATATATATTTGATATAAAAAAATATATAAAATAAAACATGAAGATATTTTTTAAGAATAAATAAGATCTGTTATCCTAGGGAGTTCACAATGAAGCTATCATTGTTATTTAAAAATTTTAAATTTTAATATTTAATAAAATTTTAAGATCAACCATATATATTAGTTCCCTGCCATTTGAATTATTATTAGAAATGACAAACCCTCTATATAATAGATAATACCCCTCACATCATCACCATTATGATACTCTACTACAAGAATCATTATAACAATGAAGGGGAGGAATAAATATAAACAAGGAAAAGAACACATTATAATAGAAAATAGGGTGAATACTCACCACAATAAAATTAACCAATATTTAAATTCATATAATATAATAAAGAGAATACATTGAAGAGAAATGAACTCAAAACATCACTACTCCCCCCCTCAAAAAACAGTAAGTGTTAGTTCTCCCTAACCATAGATATAATAGAAGCATGATGGGAGAAATACAAAAATGAAATAAAAGAGAAGAGAGAAAAAATAAATAATGTATATTAAAAACATAAAAAACTATGAAAATAGAAAAACCCCAAAACTTTCTTATTAAATATCCAACTCTTTTGAAAGGATGTGAAAGTAAAAATTTATAGTCATGAGGGCTGGATTATTTTGGATCTAGATTTATCTTCCCAAAGTTCAGACATGGTTGAAAACTTAATGATCAAATCTAGAAATTTTCTCTTCTTTAAAGTTGTTTGGATATGACTTTCCTATCTACCAACAAAAGTTTATCTTCATTAGATTTGTGTAGAGGAATATATGATTGGATTATTAAATCAAACTTTTTTGGTATGGAAGACTATTCTAATTATAATACTTAAGTTTTCTAGTCATTTAATTCCTTGAATACAGATAAATCATGAGTAGATGTATTTAATTAATTTTTTAACCATTTTTATCTTGATCTCCCTTAAAAATATTTCCTCTTTTTTGATGTCATTTTTGAGATATGGAAGCATCTTTAAATTTTTTTAAAATTGGGCACACATTTTAAGGCCCGTATTGCAACCTTAATTTAGGAATTTTATTATTATATTTATCCTAAGGTTAATTTTAATGAAATATATCCCATAATGTATGTAAGCTAATAAATAATAAATTTCATAATTTATATTAGTGAATAAAACTTCATGGATAAAATAAAAATTGATTTAAAATACCTAAAAATCAATAATTATGCCATTCTCATTTTAAATCTCAAATTTTTCCTAAAATCTAAAAAATATTAAATTTACCATTAAAATAAAAAATTGGTGGAAATAAAACATTGAATCATATAATATAATTTATGAAAATATAATCTTCATTAGTTATGAGTAAAATTCCACAAGATCAAATGCCAAAATTTATTTCATATTCCATGATAAATAATGATATTTAATAATACTCATGAATGTTTCACAGAGTGAAAATATATAACAAAACCAGTGGGGTTGCCTAGAATTGTAGTTAGAACTATTCTAAAGTACTTGATAAAGTGAAACTGGATAATTTCCTTGTAATATGTGAAATGGGAATACTAGTGTTTAGGTGGTTATAACTATATTTTTCCTTTCAGATAATTTATGATATTGGGTCATAGTGAGGCTAAGGTAACATGACAAATAAAATTATTACAATATATGGTTGCTGTAACTATAATAACCGATTAAATTATTTATTAAAATAAATATTAATAAGTGGTTTAATAATTATTTATTCAATTTTAGGTCACATCATAATAATAGAAGTATTATCATTATTATAATAAGACATGATTATAGTTTTATCTAAAATATTAGATTTATAATAAGGGAACAAGAAGTGGACACATGGGGATATTACTAATTAAGTAATATTCTCAAGTTAGCGATGTAACATTATATATACTATATGAAAAAATGTGTGGCTATTATAAAATTATACATAGAAACATGGTAGGATCAACATCTATAAGATATACTTAGCAAAAGAAAGATTATCATGTGACTATTAACAGGTCATTAAAAAATGGTTCTAGTGCATGTTGGAATCAGTTAGAGTAATTTCCATAGAACTAAATACTATGTAATTTATTATTACTTGTATTTATGGTTTTTAATATTAATAATGTTTTTATCAAATCATTATTTCTACTATGTATGATATTGTTTCAGATAATGTATTAAGGGTACCCGTCACATTGAAAGGTCATGGAAGTTCCCCGATACGTTGAGAACCAAAAAGTTCTATGATAAAATTATTAAATATATGTTCCATGGATATATGGAATCGTTTAATGAGACAAAAATGATACAATCTATTAGGGGAAATATAATCACAATACATTGAGACTTCTTCTCATGAAGTTCTCCCTTAGTAATCTTCAAAAGAGGAGGTTATGAGAATAAGACCTATCAATAGTAAATAAACATTATATATGTTCCTTAGATGTTCCCATATGAAAATGTGTGAAACGATACATATAATTTAATATTATTTTTTCAAAAATTCATTAGTTATGTACTTTCATGTATTGATGAAAACTATGATGACATTTGCTCGCAGTGAGGTAGGATTCATTAGGTGCATCATGACTGATATTTCATAAATGAATAATTTAAGGAATTATTTTCTCTTTATGATCTTTAAAGGAATATTATATCACATACCCTTGTATATGAAAGAAACTTCCTGATTAAGTCCATGTATATGGAATTATGTCGACAAGTTCATTTTTAGAAATTCAAAGAAAGAGACATCGAGCATAAAGGTTGATGACACTAGTGTGAAACCTACTTGATTAGAGATATCACAAAAAAGGGATTATATTTCAAAGTTTATGTTCAGTTGAGGTTATTTATCATTATGGAAGTAATTCCATTCTCTATGGGTGCATTGTTGTGTTACTAGATGCTAACCTTGGACTTTAGGTGGTTCTGCCTAATTCCATTGAGGAAATGGCCTAGAGAGTCACACACTAAGTGTATCTAAAATCTTGGTTAAATTATATATGAATTTAAAATGTTGAATAAATATTATTCTCATACATTTATTAAGAATAATTCATGTTTGGTTAATTGTGAATATTCAATCACTGGTTATTTGAGGTAATATATGCGAGTTGAATATTAAATAAATATTCATTCATTATATTATTAAATATAATATTTATTTAATTATCAATGAATAATGTAGTGATATTTATTTATTTAAAAAATAATCATTATTTAATGTTTGATAAATATAGAGGTGGAAAGTCGGATTGAGTTAGGGCTCAGGGAGGAAATTATATATTAAATATCAATTTAGTAAATATTAATTTATTTATCTAAAGAAATTATATTTATTTAATCAGTGAGTTTAACCTATGTTAATTAAATAATAGTAATATATTATTATTATTTAGAAAGATGGTTCACTAATGATTAGGTTATTGATCAAGGTCTTATATGTAATTACAAACCCTAACCTTACTTTATAAAACCCCTATTACATCATTCTCTTGGGTTAATCAAAAGATAAACAACATTGTACACAACATATTCGAGAGAGAATCCTATGAAGAACTAAATAGGTCTTCCTCTAGAATGATCTCAAGAATATAGCATGATTATCATTATCTACCCTTTCAAATCTATACAGAACAAGAATAATTCTTCCTCCTCAAAGTGATTCTTTTGGTGATTAATAGTGAACGATGAAAGTGTTAGAATCTTCTGTATTAGAACCCATGGTTTTCTAAGGTGAAGTTATGAGGTTTATGGAGCACGTGTGGATCACTACTAGAGGTATTATACCCTTGTTACCTTTTAAACAATGATGGCGTGATTTGAAGTTTTCCTCTAACTTGACAATGAAGAAATAATTCTAACACATGGTAATTATTTATTTACATAAATTAATTATAAATTATATTTGATGATCCTATCTCATGGTTTCATGGTTAATTTTAATCTAGTTTTAAATATAAAGAATTTGATGAATTTTTATTGTTGATCATGGTATATGCTACTTCCATTGGGCCCCAAAACCTTCATAAATGAGGATGTTTTATATGAGTAAATATATAGAAGACTAATCATCCAAAGGTTATTAACTTTCCATATCTGAAGGATTTCACTAAATCATTATATATAACATTATATTAAAATTAATAGAATTATATATAGTGTATGAATACATACATAATAAGGATTCACTTGTTGTGAGACATGTTTGATCCTAGTTAATAGTCCCACAATCCTGAAGCTCTCTCTCCCTTCCTTTTTTTCCATGAGAGGCACTGACATGCAATGAAGGAAAAATTATACCACCCATGAAATATGAAATTATTCTTAGCACATGGATACAACACATAGTGAGGATTCTATTAGATACCCTTGTTTTATCTTTATCAAGCTCATACTATGAAGATGATACAATAGCTCAACTAGTAAAAAGTACACATGCAATTTCATTATTTTACAGTTTATGTGATTCTGAATTTTCATGCATGGAAATTATGGTTTAAAATTTACTAATGATTATACTTATTAGATTAATTATTAAACCAACCTAAGAATCATATAATTGGTATCAGAGCAAGGATATTCCATTTTATACTCTAAATCATGTTTTAAAGGTAATAGTTTATGTTTCTGTAAAAAAATAGAGTATCGTAACTAATTTATAACTTTTTTTATATCATATGGGTTGATTATATTAATCTGATGAGGGCCTCATCATAAGACTACAAGAATTAATCCTTTTTCACACTTGGTTTAATATCATATAGGCCTAATATTGTAGGTTTTACATATTACACATGTTCACCCAATGTTAGTTATTCCTATATAGTGTCGGGTTATTCTGATGTGGGTACTAGAATCATATTATTTAGACTGATTTTTTAATCCTATTTGGGATAGTTTTCATTTAATTTATTCATATATGAGGACCATTTTAAACTCATATAGACCATTATAAATTTAGATCACCCTACATAGTTCCTTATATTATAGGACGATATACCTGATGTGTCAAATACCACATGGATTAATCACAAGAATGTCTTCAATGTATATTATTTTACTTGCATTAATCAACTATATTAATCATACATGTGTCACTACAAGCTGGTTTAATGCTATGTGATCCATAAAATTGACTAATATTATGATATTAATCTGGTTTAAAATTATATAAACCTATTATCTATCATAAACAGTGAATAGAGTTTTTATTGGGAATAAATGAAAAATGTTTATTTTTATTTAAAATATGTAATGTCTATAATGTATGGCTAATTTATAAAATGTTTATTATTAGTTTTATTTATGAATTGTTTATAAATTTTCTATCTCATTCTTAAATATGTGTATTATTTATTTATTTAAAATTTATTCTCTTTTTCATTCAAATATATAATTGTTATATTATGAATTATGATGTATTATTTAGCTACAGGAGTTTAAAGTGCTTATAGAGATTATCATGCATGAATCTATGAAGTTACATGCTAGATATGATAACGGATTTTGTTTTCTTATAACTGCACTATGGATTTTATATAGTTATGAACATAAATTATGAATTTGAATATGATTTATACATATCAGGTTATTGAATTATGGTTCAATTAAAGTTACAATGAAGTAAAGTTTCCCTAGGTTGAGGGACTTTGGGTTAAACTGCTCACTGACAATGAGTCGTATGCCTTGTTTAAAAATGTGAGGGTTGACTATATATGGAACCATCATTAATCATGTGAATATTATTGATTTTATATCATTATAAATCTTTATATGAAATATTTTCACGCAATTTATGCATAGGATGAGTTTTGATATATATGGATATAAGTTTCTTTTAATTTGGTTCAATATCATAAGCTATGAGTTGTGTAAATCACTACACATTATTATGGTTTAAACATATTGATTTGTTTGAAGGAATAAGATTTAAAACTAAATAATTAAAAGTATGAATACATGTAAAGGTAATATATGAGATAAGATGGTATGATTAAATCCCCTAAAAAATAGTAAGTTTTAGATTCCTTCCAAAGTAACAACAATTCAATACCTCGATCATTCAACCAGGAAAGTTCTACTAAATCAGGATACCCATGGATTATCTTGTGTAAGGCATGGTGAAAATTGATAACCCTAAGTGTTAGTTATTTTAAGAAAATTTCATCATGAGACTTGCATACAAATTTTCTAAAACTCCTAGAATACAACCTAGTAGCTCACCAGGGCCATCTCTGAAAGAGTTAGGAATGGATAATTATTATACTAGAAGTTATTTTTTTGCCTCTATTTTGAATTATTTATTTTTGAAATAAAGAATCAGGGGGTTTGATTTATGAAATAAGAAATAGAATGGAATACATGTCAAAATGAATACAAGAAAGGACACACCCATGGATTTAACTTAGTGATCCATTGTTCAAAAACCATGACCCTATATCTTATTTTGTATACGTTAAAATATACTACACACATCCTCACTTACTATATAGTTTAAATGTACTTTACACTTAGGAAGAATTCACAATTAATCAACTAATAACTCCTTAAAATGGAAAACAAACCTGAATCCATCCACTGCCCAAATTATCTATCCCATCATAAATCAGTGATCCAGAAAGATTAAGAGGGAATGGTTTTTAGCATAGTGAAAGAAACTGAGGGAATGATGAAATGAGTTATGATCATATCCTCATCCCCTCAAACACCCAAATTACTTGAATAAATTAGAAAGAACATTTCCAAGTTCATGGAATCTAGTTCACTAGTTTTCATCTTTTTGGTGATGTGAGATCGAGAACCACCATGATATCACAGAATTGGAAACATGAAGAAATGGGGGAAAAGAGATAAAAAATGGATGAAGAAAATGGAATTAGAATTACAGAAATATAGTAAATCTACACTAAGTTAAGACAAGGTTAATGTCCAAGGTTCAATTCTTTTATTCAGTGGGGAGATGGGATATATTTATAGCCATTGTATGAAGGACCATGTTCATTATCCTCTTTGAGTTTCATTGATGTACGGTCGAGATTCTTCCTCCCCATATCACTTCCACATGTCTAGGAAGTGGGTCACGATTGATAAAGTTGTGCATCTTTAATCATCCTTATCCTACTCAATATTCTCCCATAATGTCCATCCTTCTTCACATTGGATGATTTCCACATAGAAAATCATTTGGAGCACATCAAATTTGAAAAAAATAGTGTAATAAATTTTTATTTCTGGTATAACTTTTTTATTTTGTAAATTTTATATTTTGATCTTCACAACTTGAAATTTTTTTCAGTACCAAAATATTACGATCCATTGGAATCTTACATCATATGATTCTGAAAGTAATATAATAGTAAAGTTTAGTGATGTAGATCTAATAGTCTTATGATTCCTTTAAGTAATACGATGTTACTCTACCAGATATTTAGAATAGTCCAAAAGGATTACAATTAGTAAAAGAAATATGATGGAAGTCATTCAAACATTATTTTATAAATTTTCTAGCTAGCTTCAAATACTTATGATCTAGACTAAATCCATGGATGATTGAGAGGTGTGGTCACTTGAGATAATCCCCAGTCGATTAAGATGCATGGTTTATTAGAATGAACATGTGTTTGATTCAATACTTATTTTCATTCAAGGAATTCACAAACTTTTCAACATAGTTTTTCTGAAGTAATGGTCTATCATGTGGTTAATTAGAATAAATATGCACTTAGTCTTGGAATTTGTAAAACTTTAGGTCATCGTCAATCTAGAAAAGTCATGGTAGATCAGATCTATTATTATAGTCATTTCACATGGTCACGTCAGTCTCATGTTCAATCTCATTACATGGAAGTCATAGTTAACCTCATGTATTGAAAGTAATGATCAATTAAGCCTCACGACCACTCCTAGAAAATGAATACACGATAATACAAAAATCAAATTTTTAGTTTGGGATTTATTCCAATTCTTTAAAAAATCAAATAAAACAATTTTAATTTGATTAAATATCCTTTAAGCAATGAAATTAAAATTTTCCCATTAAATGTATGGAATGTACATTAAATAAAAATATAAATAAGACATTAACAACCAAGATTTTATATATTAAATAATTATGTTTCATATTTCCAAAAGTAACAAAAATGAATGATATCCTCGGGTTTTATCTAGATTAAATGGTTAATTATAAATGAAAATTAGTTCAAAATTAGGAAAAAATTATCTCTAATCACTTCCCTACACTTAAAATATTTCACTCTTTGGAAATACCATGAATTCAACCTATCAAAATGATGGTTGGACCTAGGTTAAAATATATAACCAGAAAAGAAGAAATCAAAGATTCATTCATTAAGAAAATTACATGCCTTATATATGATTTTGTCATACTATTGTACTTTAATCCAAGATAAAGTTCCAGCTCCATAGTGAAACAAATTATATTTTAGTAGAGTTAAAATTTAAACAAGAATAAATTTCAAAGAACACTATCCCATAGGTTACTTAAACAAAGGATCCATTTTAAACTTACTTTATACACTAAAATGATATTATTATAATTAAAATTTCCCCTTCTCCATTTTGGTTCAATATTCCTGTCATTTTATTCCATTAATTTTTTAAAATGAGGTACTTATGGAATCTTTCCAACCCATGTATGTACAAAGAACTTATTGAATTTACATATGGATTTTATTAATCACACACAAGGTGCCTAATCATCATAGAACATCATTATGGGATCTCAATTTCCTATTTTAATCTAGATTTAAAATACTTATATGACTATATTTTGATTTTTCACTCTAAGGTGTTCCTTTTTACAAAGTTACCTAGGTTTTAGTTCAAAAATGTAGTTTCTTCATGTGAAAATTCTAATTCCATAGAAATATTTCCTATCACAAAACTTTTCCTAGTTCGAAAAAAAATTATCTATGAAACCATTGATAAAAATCCCTAAAAAATATTGTAAATACAATGATTTCAGAACCGATGAAATCTAAAATCTAGCATACATTCATCCACTAGGAAGGAAATTAGTTAAAATCAATTTTCCTATTTTATAAACACACTAAAAATCAGAATATGGAAAATAAAACAAAAACTAGATTTTATTTATAGATTCTATAAAAATCATAAAAATCATTGAAACTAGTCAAAAATAGGTTATAAACTATTCCAAAATAGGTTTGAAGCCTACCCCAAACCTGTTTAACACTGCCAATTTTAATTTTAGGAAAAATTCATTAATAATTTTAGTGAATAAATAGTTACGATAGGATAGAAACAACCTAGTGTTTATATCTTTTTAGTAGGTTTGAGTTAATCTATCCCCTGGGTAATTTTGTAGTTATCTTATAGTGAGTCTCCTAGGTGTTTTTCACTTTGTAAAATCTATAGGAAACAAAATCAAACATCAGAAATTTTATTAAAAAACAATAAAAGAAAAATTGGTTTAACCCCTAACTAGGTAACAGGTTTTTACTAACCCAAGTGGACAATTTTAATTATTTACCCTAATTAGAAGAAGGGTTTGGTTTACTTAATTAGAACCACCACATAATTGTTTTCCAATGTCCATAAGTGAACACTATTTTTCAAAACCATATGAACAAATTAAAATTATCACAACCTCAAAATTCAAAAATAGGAATATAAAAAGGGGTTGAAAGAGAAAAAGAGGCCCCCTATTGTTTTTAGTATCCACCTCCAGTTGATTTTTCTTATATATTTGAAGAGGTAATGACTTCTATATAGGTTCTACATCCTCTTATTTATTATCATACACCTATTGGGTGTACTTGTGTTTATGATCCATGGATTTTTGTACACATTTTCCTTCAAAAGGATAAGGGTATAAATCTATTCTATCTTGTCCAATTATTGGTAGGTCCTCTAATTTAAATCCTTCCAGAGTGGATTTCCATATATTATTAAATAATTTTTCATACATAAACTATTATTCATGATGGGAAGCATCTTGTTTTATTTAGAACTCTATTTTTACTTCTATGGTTCCTTATATAGATTTTTCTTCATCATCTAGGAACAAATATTGCTTATCTAAACCTGTAAATTCAAGAATGTTGGTGTTGGTGTCCTATAACCAACTTCTGTGTACTTTATGATAACCTATATTTATATTTTTAAATATTGATAAACTTATTAGAACATTATTATTGTTCTTATGTGTTACATAGTATGTGATAATGTCCCAAGAGTAGCTGTCACACAAAAAGGTCATAATAGTTCCTTACTATGACGAGAACCCAAAAGTGCTACGAAACTATTCTTAAATATATGTTCTATAGAAATATGATATCATTTGAGGGAAAAAATGATACAATATGTTAGTGGTGGAGACTCATAGGACTTTGAGGCACCTTCTCATAAAGTATAAGGATCAGTACACATGTTTATATGTGCCATTAAATATTTGTATCTACAAACATGTGTACTGATCCTTATACTTTAAGATTATTATTAATGATTATTTTTAGTCGTGTACTTTGATGTATTGATGAAAACCATTATGAGATATTTTTGCAGGGAGGTAGCATACATTGGGAGCTTCACGAGTAATATTGTATTAATGAATAATGAGATACCTTCTATTCTTTAATAGAATTTGATATCTCAAGCCATTTTATGGAAATGATATTGACTAAATAAATCCATGACCATGATGTTCTATAGGAAAGTTTAATTTTTAGGATGTCAAAAAAAGAGACATCAAACATATAGTTTAATGGAACCAACATGTAACCTACTTGATTTGAGATACTCTGATAAAATGAATTATATCACATAGTAAGAATCCATATGAGGTATTACGTCATTGCAACATTACTTCTTTCTCTATGGATTCCTTGGCATGTTGATGGACACTAACCTTGGACTTCAGGACACTTCACCTAATGCCACTGAGAAAGAGGCCTAGAGGGTGAGACACTAAGTGTATCCAGAATCTCAGATAAATAATATATTATTATTTATTATTTAATTCATCCACGCGGTTTAATAATTATTCATGTTTTATTCATTGCATATATTCTATCATGAGTTATTTGAGAGAATATAATGTGATAATAATATTTAATAAAAATTTATTTTCTATTTATTGAATATAATATTTATTTATATATTGGAGAATAATATAGTGATATTTATTTAATAAATAAATATTCATTATTCCAGGCCTGATAAATATTTTGGAGTAATGGCGTACTGAGTTTAATGGCTCGATGAGAAATAATAAATATTAAAAATTATTTGATAAAATAATATTTGATTTAATTCACAAGTTAAGCGCATGTTGAGAAATAATAATAATAATAATAGTTTTTGACATGGGGTTCTGTAAGGACTAAATAAATAATAAAATGGACTTGTGAAATTATTTAATTTTAACCCTGGAGGTATATAAACCCAATTATATTATTTTCTAAGAGAACAAATTCATTTGTTTGGTTGTGCATAATGAATTAAGAGAATCCTCTCAAGCCCTAGAGAGATCCCTTCTCTAAGAATGTTCCCAAGAATGGAGACCAATATTCCTCCACCTCCCACTCTTAAGTCTAGAGAGATCAAGGAGAATGCTTTGGAAATGGTTCTTGTGGCCATAAAAGGCAGATGACGCAAGCAATAAGATCTTCTATGCTAGCATCTAGATATTCCTACAGCAATGATCAGAGATTTTTGGAACACATGTGGATCACCACTATATATAATCCTCTTTTGATTCCTATAATTCAACTATGGTACAATGCAGATCAGTTGTTATATATATCAATCAATAAAGGGGTGAGAGATGATTGGGATCCCACAACTCTATATATATTGACCCACATTCCCTTATTCAATAAAAGAATTCATGTTTTTTATTAGATAATCCTATGAAATTATAAAAAGAGATAGAGAAAGAGGATCACCTTGTTGAATCCCTCTATATAATTTGAAGAAACTAAAGGTTATTCCTACAAGATAAATTGATAACCATAGACAAAAAATATTAATGTCAATTTTATCCATCACATTACCATCCAAATCCATCATTATTTCCTAGGTAAGGCCAACTAACTCCTGAATACAGCTCCCTTTGATAAAGACATGGTGATATTCAATTATAAATAAGGGTAGGAGAGTAAGCGACATGTTTTTCACCATGGTTTCAATGATCTTATATGAAATGATTCAAAGGCTAATCGACTGAAAGTATTAAAGTATGGACATGTGTTAAATCTTGGGAATAAGGACCAGAGAAGTGGCTACCATAAATTTTTGGATGACAAATACACTGAATAAATCTATCAAAACACTGATGACATACCCTGTTATGATATCCCCTGAGACTAAATAAAAAGAAACAGGAAAACCATCAGGTCCAAATGCACTTTCCACACACATCACCTTGATAGCTTCATGGATATCATTTTCTTACAGAATAAAATTGAAGGAGGAATTATTAAACTCTTAGAATATGATCATAATAATATTTATAAATTCTTATACTTATTCATATTGGACATGAAAGAAAAATTCCGAAATAGGGCCAATAAGAATGCCTGTAATGTTCTTAATAACTAAGTCACATAGACTGTCGACATTTGATTCCACAAATATATCTTCATTCTTCAAGTTTAGTCTCCATATATAACAGTTTTCTTTAATTAACACATGTAAATAAGTAGTATTTTAGTCACCTACCTATAGCCATAATTCCCTATAATGCTCTTTATCCCCTAATTATTCTTTTAGAAGCATTGAATTCATCCAATATTGTTTCTTGATCATTTCATCATAGAAATAAGAGTTCAATTCTATTAGAAAGGTTTTTTTCCAGAGTCTAAATATCCCTAGATTAAGTTTCCACCATATCAAAATACTCTATACCATCCTCACACCACCTTAGAATTATATGCTTAAGGATTATTAGTTTACCTTGGAGGCAAGACCTAGGTGGTCCACTGGTATTTTTTTAAAAAAACCAATAACCTATAGAAATATAACCTCTTTGGTCTATTTCTTAGTGTATCTAAAACTTAAATTCCTAAAAGGAATATTCCATAGATCTTTAATAAGTTTTTTGTGGCCTAATAACCTTCTAGGTAGGTGTGTAACATTAAAAATTCCAAAATAATTCAACCCATGCATGTTACATAGGAACCTATCTAACCAGATACACACATGCCTCTAGACTTTATGGTTATTTCACAAAGTGAATAATTCACCTCTAAATCCCAATTTCATCATACAGTTGTTATCCATGAATCCATTAAACTCATCCATAGACCTAAGAAAAGGTCTACACACTACTTCTTTGAATAAGAAGATATCATATTAAATTTCCCTCTCACAAGATAGGAGATATCCCAAGGGTTAAAATATGATAAGTCAGCCCATAGATGAGACCTTTCTGACCCATCACAATGAGTGTGAACAAAAGTTAATAAGAATTCCTTATCTATCCATAGAACATTGATTGTGATAAACTAGTATGTGACTATTTTAATCTCTAACATAACCTAATATTTCTAAAATATTAAAATATAGCAATTAGTAGTATAATTCCGAAAGTGATGAAAGCCTAACATGATAGTAAATCCTTAAAAATATTCCTCTTTAAGTTTAGGTTTTGGGATCATGAGAATTTTATAGGAGTGTGAAATCACTATATTTTTTATATATTCAAAATTTTCAAGACCCCTCATCACTTGAATATTCCATAGGTGGAAAAACTTTAAAAGGGTTTACCAGAGAAGAGTTCCTCAGTGGCTTCATTGCATTCTCCATCAAAAGACACAAATAGGTCCTTTTACAAAGACTAGTCCTTATACCATAAATTTGTGAAGATCATGTATGTTCCTATCATATCCTTAGTCATGCTTCCTTTTATTTATCTTTTTAATTCATTTAATTTTCAAATATAAGTTAGTATCTAGATCCTCCTACAACAAATAAAGAGTGTTTCATTAAAAAAATATCACTTGAGGGTGTCACAGAATATCCATTCTCTTATTTTGTTCATGTTCCTTAGGGATATCATCCACAAAAAAAATTATAATATTTTATGGGAGTTTAACTACCCAAAATATTTGATCAATATTTTTTAGATCTATAAGTATGCATGTTGTATGTTTGACTGGTGACTGAGGAGGAGCAGTTAGAAGGAAGCACCATGATTCTCAAAGGGTAGGACCCACCTCATAATTGGAGGACATTATAATATAAATTCACCTAGGTTGGATAAAAAACAAAAAACTAGATATATGAGGGGGAGGATGAGAATGGACCCTAGAAGTAGATCCCATGTGCTGGTACCCACAAGACTATTTAAAATACTTTCCCACTTATTTTCAAGGAGACACATGTCTCTAATCTGATGGATGAGTCAGATACTTGATGCATGAATGAGAATGATTCCTAAAATTTTCAACATTATGACCCTGGTGATGACAGAAGATACAATTTTTGACCCCAGATTTATAATAGTCTTTTTCCAACTAATAATATCCTCCTATATTCTGAATTGTATACAGTTCATAATTTTTTAAAATAAATCTATTTCCATGAAAAATAAGATGGAGAATGGTAAATAGTTGGTCCAAGATAAGTTGTTCAGATCATAGGAAATGACCCAGTGAGGCACCTATACCCTGAAGAGCCACCTGATTCTGAAAAATAATAGGTTGGCATGGGAGGTGAAGCCACACTACATGGGATGATGGATTCTTTATCTTGTAAAAATAAAGAGACCACCTGAATAGTACAAAATAAACTCGATTGAATACCCATTCACCCCATGACTATGATAAACCAAAATATACATATTATTGAAGAAAAATACTTGATTTTTCCATTTTTATTTTTGTTATGTAGTAACCTCAATTGGTGGTTGATTGGAATGAGCACGTGATTGATCGATTTTTTTTTCAATTATGGACTTTGAAAAATTTCCAATCATGGTTGATCTAGGAAATGCACAATCTGTCAAATATCTTCTCATAGATTATTTATATAGTCTCTTTAATTTCATGGTCAATATCATTGATTTTAATTTATTATCAATCTCATATCATAAACATCATGGTCGATTGAGACTCATGGTTACTCTTGTTTAATTCATATATGCCAATATACAAAATCACAATTCTAGTGTATGATTTATTCTAGTTATTTCTAGAAAAAATAATAATTAAAGTGATATTAAATTTACTAAAAAAAATTTAATTCAATTTTTTGAATCAATTTATGTGTTTTACATTAAATTTAAATATGAATAAAACATCAATAACCAAGATTTATTCCATTAAACAATTAAGTTCTAGATTCCCAAAAGTGAAAAAATAAATGATTTATAAGGGGTTTTATAATATTAGGGGGTTAATTATCAATTAAATGTAGTTAAAAATTAGGTAATATTTCATCTTATCAGTTTCTAAATCCCATTTTGAGCATTGGGTTACACTTAGCAATAAAACTATAAAAGTTTGGATGCCAAAGGAATAGATTCGGGTTCATCTATATGATGGATTAGATATATTTTTATCCACTCTACTATTTGTGGGTCATATATGATATGATAACAATGACTACCTAGATAAATTACTTATTTTTATTAAGAGAACTATATAGGAATTAGTTCTTAGTGAAATATAGATCCTATCCCACTGATGCATATGATGAGTTTAAACGGGGTCATCATTTTACTAGGAGAAGATGTAATAAAAAAATACATATCAAATGTTCATAAAATATTTTAATAATATTATAAAAGATTCAGTTTTTGATAAATATCATCACCATAATCAAATTTAACATTAAAATCAATCCTTAAAATGATAAACTTAAGGTAAGAAACTTCCAAGTCTGAACATTTATGAGAAGTTATTAAGTAAGATAAATTATATGTGTTAAAGAAAAAACACCTTCCTAAGTAAAATAACTATTAAAGTTATTCAAAAAATGAATTGTGATTATTATGTGAATAATGACATTATTCACTTATGGTTTCAAAGTTATTAGATGAAAAATTACCTAAGGAACTTTTCTCTCTACTCATATACTCAATATAATTGAGTATGCCAATGACTTGGTTAGACTAGAGATATCATTTAAGGCTTGTGTTTTTTATGAAATTTATTCTATTATCATGGATATAAATTTTATTAAAATATGAATGAATTAAAGAAATATTTACCCTATTATTCTCAATGTGTTGAGAAAAGATGATCTGGGCATGTGATGTCTAGATTATGGTGTTGTATTAACAATATAAGTGGGTAAAATTTCAAACCCAAATAAGAAAATAATTTGGAAAGTTAAAAATTATTTCTTCAAGTAGCTATCCTAATCCATTGAAACCTAAAGGAGTTGTCAAAGAGTATTAATAATTCTATAGGATATTTGAAGGTGTTTAAAAAATTCCAAGGAATTTCTTTATCGGTTATTAGGGTCATCAAAATTATTTCTTCAGTTACGAATGGTATATGATAACAATTGTATTATTTAAAAATATTTTAAATATACATGATTTTAAAATTCATGGAGAAAATCAATGAATCCTATATTTTTCATTCAAATGATGAAGTAAAGGGTTTCTAAATCTGGGATTTAAATGAAAAAGAATAATATAAAGTTCTGATTTATCTTAGTTAATGATGTGTATACTTATCTCATTTATCTTATATGATAAGAGTAGTTTTTATTAAAAAATATTTATTATAAATAATATGTGATAATGGATTCAATGAACATGGTTTATTATTCATATGATTCTATAACATAAATTATAAAAACATATGGAAAAACGTTTTATCCAAGATAAATGATTTTATAAAAATATTTGTTAATATATGTGAAATTTAGATTCAACAACCACATATTTCATATTTTAAAGAATAAAATCTTATTTATAAAAATTATCTAAACACATAGAATAACATATATGATAAGGAAATTCTATTTTTCTTATTAAATATTCTTTTCAAAAGTAATTAAGTATTATTTAATATATAAAGAAATTTTTATATCTTAGCATGATATTTTTAAAAGAATATAGAGTGGAAGAGGAAAGTGGTTATATGTTAGGATTTAAAGAAGTTTAAAGTTAATAAATAAAATACTATATTATTATATAAAGGAAATGTCACTTTACCCTAAAAAAGTTTTGGATTTTTAGTAAAGTAGTGTCATGATTTCCATTAATTATTAAAATGTTCTAAAGAAATGTTTTGATAGAATTGGTTCAAAATTATATTTATGATGATGAACATAGAAAGAGTTCTAAATAGATAATTAATGTTATTAACATCATAAGATTTGATTTGAGTTTTAATATGTTCAAGGAGTTAACCATTAAGAATAAGATTCCTAAGTATCACCATTATTCAAACTATTTTTCTTCATTGATGTTACTCACCAAAGAGTTTAGTGGAAGGTTTTTATGAAATATTAACTTAGAGACTTGGAATTACTTACAAAGAGATATAGAGATGATGATAATAAAATCCCTAAAAGTGAAAAAAATAGAAGTCTGGTATTGAAAATTTTCATATATGACATGTTAGATAGGTTCTTATACATAATTTTGTTAATTATTTTTAATGTAATTTAAAAATAAAAAAATATATCCTTGTATATAAAAGGAAATCACCAACTTATCTTTCTTTAACATTGGTTTCATATATGCATACATTGAAATAAATCTTGTGAAGTGAAGATTTAATTAACATCTCAAAGTATTAATTTGAGTTATCCCTCACTAATGTTATTTATTAATTATTATAGGTTGTGAAAAAAATAGTAAAGTTACCATGAGTATGATTATTATATTGGGATAACATATATTATCATTAGGAAGAAAACATGTTTTTTTCACTTGATGGCCTATGAATTATAAAACAAGGAGTGTTATATAGTATGTATTTGGTAAACTAGGTGTGTATGGTGTGTAAATATGAGTAGATGATCTTGGTAATACTAGGATGATCCTCCTCCCATGTTTGGATTCTAATGCTTCAGGATCTAGGATAAACTATGGAAATATGGCCAAGTCAAACTCCACATTAGATTCCTAAGGATAATGAGAATCCATTTGTTTTGGGATTTGAATCCCAACATGGTCTTGGTGTTCCCAAAAGGGATGAACTATTAATATCCAAAATATTATAGGAGTTCACATAAGAATAGAATATGGATCGTATCATATACTATAGGATGACCAAAAATGATTGTACTGACTTCCTCCTTAGCATCTAAGGTGAAGTAATGAATGATGGATGATAGAGTCCCTTCTACAAGTCTGGTGAGATCTCGGTGGAACTCCACTAATTTTGAACTCATGAGCCAGTTTTAAGGAATGGAGGAGAACTAGGTATACTATGAACACGAGGAATGAAAGGTAGTGTATTAAAACAATAAAAATGAAAAACCCAGGCTAATGAACCACCAGAAGACCCCATACACAAGGAGATGCATGATGTGATAGTGCATTCCTCTTTTGAGGTTGGCTTGGGTGTTTTCACATCATATTTGTTTTCATTATATTATGAAGATAAATACCATGAGGGAGAGTTTTACTTATCAATTAAGAATAATGTTAAGAAGGAAAACCTTGATTTAGAGAGCTGTAAAGTGAATAAATAAATGAAATTTAGTAATCATAAATACTATGGTTATTTACAAAAACCCATAGTGACATGATTTGTGAAACATTCTACATCCTTCAATGATCATAGTTGAGAAATCATTTAAATAATTCACAAAACTAAGTAGGATCTTTAATCTCATTAATATTTCCAAATAGTAGGGTGCGAGGCTGTTTAGAAAGAAGTTTTTATTAGGAGTGAAGTTAGTATTGAAAGGGAATATAATAAATAAAATAACTAATGATTTTCTATGAAATTGCATATGCACTATAAGGTAATGGTGGATGTTAATTTATATTTCAAAATCTAGAAAAAGATATGGAGGGTATATTTGATAGCAACATAAAAATAAAAATCAATTTAATGAAATTAGATTTGATACAAACCCTTGAATTTATAATACCTTCTTGATTCATGGAAGGTATGATTATCATGGAAGAGTATCTGAAGACCTAGGACAATATAGATACTTTTTTTGGGTATATCATTTGTGAGGAGCCTGAATGTGATAGTTATCCCCTTAATTAGTATTTCTCAAGGTCCATGTTTGTATCTACAAACATGTGTACTAATCCTTATACTTTAAGATTATTATTAATGATTGTTTTTAGTCATGTACTTTGATGTATTGATTAAAACCATGATGAGATATGTTTGCGGTGAGGTAGCATACATTGGGTGCTTCCCGAGTAATATTTTATTAATGAATAATGAGATACCTTCTATTCTTTAATAGAATTTGATATCTTAAGCCCTCTTATGAAAATGATATCGACTAAATAAATCCATGACCATAATGTTCTATAGGAAAGTTTAATTTTTAGGATGTCAAAAAAAGAGACATCAAGCACATAGTTTGATGGCACCAATATGTAACCTACTTGATTTGAGATACTATGATAAAATGGATTATATCACATAGTAAGCATCTATATGAGGTATTATGTCATTGCGACATTACTTCTTTCTCTATGGATTCCTTGGTATGTTGATGGACGCTAACCTTGGACTTCAGGCCACTTCACCTAATGCCACTGAGAAAGAGGCCTAGAGGGTGAGACACTAAGTGTGTCCAGAATCTCAGATAAATAATATATTATTATTTATTATTTAATTCCTTTATGCGGTTTAATAATTATTCATGTTTTATTCATCTCATATATTCTATCATGATTTATTTGAGAGAATATAATGTGATAATAATATTTAATAAAAATTTATTTTCTATTTAGTGAATATAATATTTATTTATATATTGGAGAATAATATAGTGTTATTTATTTAATAAATAAATATTCATTATTCAAGGCGTGATAAATATTTTGGAGTAATGGCATACTGAGTTTAATGGACCGGTGAGAAATAATAAATATTAAAAATTATTTGATAAAATAATATTTAATTTAATTCACAAGTTAAGCACATGTTGAGAAATAATAATAATAATAATATTTTTTGACATAGGGATATGTAGGGACTAAATAAATAATAAAATGGACTTGTGAAATTATTTAATTTTAACCCTAGAGGTATATAAAACCAATTATATTATTTTCTAAGAGAAAAAATTCATTTTTTTGGTTGCGCATAGTGAATTAAGAGAATCCTCTCAAGCCCTAGAGAGATCCCTTATCTAAGAATGTTCCCAAGAATGGAGACCAGTCTTCCTCCACCTCCCACTCTTACGTCTAGAGAGACCAAGGAGAATGCTTTGGAAATGGTTCTTGTGGCCATAAAAGGCAGACGACGCAAGCAATAAGATCTTCTATGCTAGCACCCAGATATTCCTACAACAATGTTCAGAGATTTGTGGAACACGTGTGGATCACCACTATATGGAATCCTCTTTTGATTCCTATAATTAAACTATGGTACAGTGCAGATCAATTATTATATATATCAATGAATAAATAATTCCAACAAGGTAATACTTTAATTAATTAAATTGATTATAAATAATATATGATGATCCACTCCATAGTTTTGTAGTTTTATACCATGTTTATATTCTTTTATTTAATTCCATTGATCACGAAGTTCAACATTGTGTAAAATATAAGATTAATCATCTATCATGAAAAAAAAGTAAAGTTGGGCATGACCTATCACATGCTTCTACTATGACCAGAACCTAAAAGTGGTATTAGAGCGGTCACATAATTATTTATATTTATTTAAAAATAGTTGATTGATTTACACATTTTTTATTTAGTATTCAATTCAATTTTAATCGTTCTTTTAATCTGAATTGAATGATCTGTCTCTTCCTCCTTCGTTTCTCATATATCTAATCAAAATGATTCAGTTTATGGAAAAAATAAAATCAAATAACTCATCTAGAGGTGCCAACTATTCTGTCTAGATAACACAGGAGTGCACACTTTGTAACCGGAGTTACATACTATGTACTTGTGTTGAATTCACTAATAATTAATTAGAAAACTAAATCAAACCATGTACATTAATGAAACATGGTGCATTTATTTCCTACACTATGCATTTATTGGGACATCCTAGTGCACAGTTAGCTATAATACACATCATTTAGCCTATATACATGGCATGTAGTCCCTTTGACTCACATATTGGTTTTGTATTTCCATACATGACCTACATGACTGGTGACTATGTAAATCATAGACCACACGCCATGTAGTCACTTATACATACTGTGTACTCCACACCCTAAGTCCATAGGTATGTGCCTCAGATAGACAATGAGATATGTACACACCATGTAGCTCGCCTTTACACACAATGTAATTATACCAAATTATGCATATTTAAAATTAATTTATTATACTATGTTAACCTTATCGACATGTGCTTGTATGTGGTCATTAAGCTTATAAGACACTCCATGTGATTGTTTTTTAATATATATACTTATAAATTTTTAATTAATACATGTGTAATTTTTAGATCTGCATATCATGTATGAGTAGTATTATTTTTGTTACTCTACATACATTGAAGCATAACATGTGGCTGCAAATCATGTAATTAGTGTAATCATTAAGTTGATAGTACACATCATGAAAGTATGTTATAAGTCATGCATGTCATATGTCACAAGATTAAATAGTATACGAGTATAATTTATATTGGGTAGAATCATATGGGTATTCACTATGTTGCCTCCAAGGTACATTTATGCACACAGTTAATTTTAAATAAATTTATTTAATTTGTTTAAAATTATGATGGATGAGAATCTCAAGGAAATTCAGATGATAATTAAGATAAAAGAATTTATTAATTAAATAAGATTATTAATTGATTTGAACATGATTTATCTTAAATAAGAGTGATTAACAATTGAATGCTAGTTTTATTAAAATTTTAATTCATTGCATGCATGTGGAAGATCATATATATAAATCATACCTTTGTATGAGATTGGGTTCATTTAATTTATTATTAAATTAATTTCTTGGAATGCATGCCTTCTCTTTTCTTCATATATAAGGGCTTGCATTCCCATGGTTTCTTTTATGTAAACCCCTTTTCCCTCACTTGTATGTGAGTAAAGAAATATGTAACGGATGGATATCCCAGGCTAGTGGAGATATTTCAAGTTTGTAACCGAGGTGAAACCAATCCTAGAGAGAAACATAGGTGGAAAAGTGGAAAGCTATAAAATGATCCATAATTGGTTCAAGTTGTTTTTCTCACAGTTCAATGGTTAGTTTGTCAAAAGATAGATAAACTAACCACTAGAAAAATCTCATGATCATATCATATTATTATTTTATTTTAATCAAGTTTCATGGTTATTTCATTATGGATTTTTTGTTGCGATCACATGAATTAATGAAATTAACAAGAATGCAAGATATAACTAAAATAAGTTTTCTTATGTGTAAATATTATCTAATACACAGTTAATCAATCAAGTAAATACACATAATATTAAAAATAATGTGATAAATATTATAATTTTAAATTTATGCATAAAAGTATAAAATCCCTCAATTATATATGTTAAGTTGGCATAGCCTTCTACTATTTCAGTTAAAATCGAACCATAGTTAAAAGTGCTTGACCAAAGTTGTGGTGATTTCAATTATTAGGGAATTATAACATGAATTTTGGGGTTGAATTAACTTAGTTCACATCAAGGGTTGACTTCCAAAGCAGGACTTGGTGTTACTGAGAGGAAAAGGTTAAGGAAATCCAATTTAATGATTTCAGGATTGGGGAGTCCACTCAATAGATAAATAAATTGCAAGTTAATGAAGTTGGAATTTGGAATGTCTACCTAAGACCATTCAAGTTGCTTGACTAACCACAGTTGGGGTAATTAGACGGGGAATATTGATCCTTTCCACTTGAATTACTAAGTAACAAGATACTCCGAAGCCAATGGTGATGGAAATTAGACTTTGTTAAAATAGTGGGAGATTAATAGATATAATATTTATTTATTTTTCTAAAATTTTTTAGATAAAGTACTAAAATTCTTCTCATCTTATTTTTTAGAAACAAAATTCAAATGACTTCAAACATGTCACTGTGATCTATACTTGATAAGGATATCCTTTTCACTAGCACAAACTTCCTAGAGTGGAAGAGGCTCTTACATGTTATCCTTCACCATGGAAGGAAATTGTATGTGTTGGAAGAACCTATTTCCGATGCGCTTGTTAATGAGGTAAGTGATAAAGAGTTGTCACTATATGAGAAACATTTGAATTATTCCACATATGTTCAATGTTTCATGCTATCATTCATGTCCAATGAGATTTTTAAGCAACATGAGGACATCAATGCGTATAACATGATTTCTCACCTTTGAGATCCCTATTAAGAGATGGTGATACAAGAGAGGTATGAGATATCCAATGCCTTGTTTACAACTAATCTTAGAGAGTCTGTGTCATCTGGGCCTCATGTAGTCAATCTTATTTGTTACAAAAAACACTTAGAAATCTTAGGGATTGAATTCCTAGACGAGTTGTTTACAAATCTCCTAGTTTCATCACTTCTTAATACCTTATATAGTTTTATTATTAATTAAAATAGGAGAAATAATTAGAAGTGTCTTTTGGAACTTCTTACCTTGATTATCCATGTGGATAAAGACATGGGGTGTAAGAAACTTGTGACCCTTATGGTGAATAAGAAAATAAAGAATAAGGAAAAGGGGCATAAGAATCATAACAAGTATAAAGCTCCCGAGCACCATCCTTCCTATAAGAAGAAGATCCAGAGGTAGGGAAAGGAAAATGAGGAAATATGATTTTCATATGGAAAGCAAGGCCACTAGAAGAGGAACTGCACCTAGAAGAGAGGGGAAGCTAAATGTGAATTTGTTATCGAGGGTAATCTTTCAATATATACACATTGGGAATTAGATATAGCTTGTAATGCTCACATTGTATCCAAATACAGGAACTATGTAGATTCTAAAACATTTCTAGAGAATAGGTGGATATGAGAGATGAAAATAGTGTGAGGATGGTTTCTACATCCATTTGTGACTACCACCTTTCATTTCCATTGTGAATGATTTTGGTTTTAAAAGACTATTATTATGTACCAACGGTTACCAAGAACACAATTTATGTATCATACCTATATGTAGATGGGTTTATTTTTATGTTTGGAAATAAAAGTTATTTATTTTATAAAGACAACATATGTTATGGTATTAAACATTTAAGTAATGGTATTTATGTATTAAATTATGAAAAATCAGTATTGATAATTGATAACAAATCATGTTCACACAGCTTATATAACACCTAGCTATAACATCATTATCTTGGTCATGTAAATGAGAAGTGTTTTATCAAGAAGGTCATTTAGTTTCATTTGAGATAAAACCACTTGAATGATGTCATTCTTGAAAAAATTACCAAACCGCCATTCGATGGACAGTGTGAGAAATCCACATAGCTTCTATGATTGGTACACAGTTGTGTGTGTGGACCATTTCTAGTATATGATATATGTGGGTATTCTTACTTCATAACTTTTACTGATGACTTGAGTAGATATGGTTATGTCTAATTAATGAGGTATAGGTCTGATTCATTTGATAAATTGAAGGAATTCAAGAATGAAGTAGACAATCAAGTTGGAAAGAAGATAAAGAAACATTGTGGTGAATATCTTAACCAATATTTTATTAACTTCTTAAAGATGTTTGGGATTCTATATCAACTCACTCAACCTTACACACTATAGTGGAATGATGTTAGTGAAATGAGGAACTGTACCTTGTTAGACATGGAAAGGTCAAGGATGAGTCATGAATTTGTTAAGGCCTTAGAAAAAAAATATCACACCGGGACACAAAGTGTATCTGTATAGGGTATCCTAAGGAAACAAATGGACAATACCTATACAACTCCTCAAAAAAGAAAATGATTGTCTCCAGACAAGATGTATTTCCTAAGAGGGATCAATAACACAAAAGTATAGTGGGAGAAAGATTGAATTTGATGAAGTTGACTCTCAGGATTCAGAAGAGTTGGTATAGGAACAGATTCCATAGTTCCTCGTGGAAGAAGTAGTTCTGAAACACAAGTACAATGCATGAGCACAAGAGAGGTAAGTGGACCATAGATATATGGTTTTATAATAATTTAATGAATGAA